>APFE031122828.1:329465-359464 GCA_000404065.3 Pinus taeda
ATGCCCCTCTCCTTCAAAAAGTGTTGTCCTCAATGCTTGAGTAGTTCTTGATGCTTTTGTATAAAATTCTTGTCCTTCCATGTGGAATCTTCGGTGGGTAAGTTCTTCCACTTGATGAGATACTCTGAAATTGATTGATTTCGTAGTTGTCGGGTTGTTGTTTCGGGGACTGCTCCAAGTTCCAATATGATTTTTCTTTCCTCTTCAATTTCTGGCAATATTGTTTGAATTGGGATCTTTTGCAACTTTTGAATAAGTGTCCATACTTCTTCGTCCTTCTTCCATTCATCCCTTGCTTCATTTATCCAATCTGGTTGGATAATAGAAATAGCACAAAACAATGCTTCCACATCCTCATCCTTGAAGAGTCTTCCCATTCTGTAAGGTCGCCATTTTTTAAGTGCATGTAGTATTGCCAACATTTCCTTCTCATAAATAGCTTGCTTGAGATGTAGCAGTAAAAATACCCAATCACCTACATCAAAACATTTTTCACTATGATGTTGATCTAACTGTTGTTTCGTTTGATTTTGCACCGAAGTGGCATTATCCTTTAAAAGTTGGAGAACTTGTTGTTGATGCTTGATGTGATCTTTCACTGCTTGAACCTTTTTCTTCTTGATATGTCCTTCTATCTCTAGATTTTGGGGAGTGGTAATTTCTTCCAATCCTTTACAAGATATGGTCGGTTCATTTCTTGATGCTCGATGTGATCTTTCACTTCTTGAACATTTTTCTTCTTAATATGTCCTTCTATCTTGATAGTTGGAGGAGTGGTAATTTCGACCAATGAATTACAAGATATGGTTGGATTCGTTTCTTCTTTATCAATGTGATCTTTCACTTCTTGCACTTTTTTCTTCTTGATATGTCCTTCTATCTTGAGAGTTTGAGGAGTGGTAATTCTTGCCAATGCTTTACAAGATATGGTCTGATTCATTTCTTCTTTCTCTGGGATGGGGTCTTGGCATATATCCTCTTCTTTTGATGTTTCTTGATCCTTTTCTTCCTCCTCTTCATATTCTATGTAAAATAATTTCTTCTCAGCACACTTATGACCTTTAGTGCATATTCTATCACAATTGTAACAAAGCCCTTTTTCTCTTTTTTCTTCCAATTGTTGTGGTGTAACCCTTGTAGGTTGTGGAAGGCTAGGAGAAACAACACTTCCATCTTTATAGTTGTGAAGGGTATGCTTCATAATTTTTCTTTCCAATATGTCACAAATCCCTTTTACTCTTTCCAATTGTTGTGGTGTTGCTCTAAAGAAAGTGTTGCTCTTTGTATCCTCATAATGTGCTATCATTTCTTCCGTGAAAATTGACCATGTAACAAGTTTTTTACGAGAACAAAGCCCTTTATACCATAAAAATTGATCCGGTTCTAAATATGAAGATGCAATACATACCTTTTGTAACAGTGGTACACCATTTAGATCAAAATATTGCTCCATCTGACGTATCCAATTTACCGGATCCTTGCCATCAAACTTCTTCATCTTGCTTTTTCTTGATTTTAGGAGCTCAATATTGAAATGACTATAACTTTGTACTTTCAGATTTTTAAGCTCTGAAACTACGACCTGTAGTAGTCCTCTGTGTCCTCTTTCCAATGCCACCAGTCTAACCCCAATTGGATTCTCCAATGAAGAGTTATGCCAAATCTCCCACAGTGACCTGATTATAGACTAATTCAGTAGAGCGAACTTGTACGACGTGGCACGTGTCACTGTTTCAACCTTTGACTCTGAAAAATAAATAAATGAAAACTACAGTCCATCCTATTTCTGTACCTTCTTATGAAATTTCAATCCGATGCTCAGAAAGAAAGTTATGACGATTTTCCCCAGGTCCCCTGTTTAGAATGTAATTCAGGAGTCTGCAAAAAGGCCAACTTCCTCAGATCATATCTCTGAAAATATCTCGCAAAACGCTCTGAAATTTGGACCCAAAGTTCAACGCCAAGTATTCTCAAATGGGTTTTTTTTGCGACTTCTGAAACATCACAGAAAAAAAGTTATAGCGAAAATTCCACGATGACTTGTTTGGAGTAGCGAAACCCTAGAATCTAAAGCTCTGATACCAAATGTTATGAAACCAGCTCAAGAAAAGATAGAAAAGATAGATCAACGCCTTAGAATTCAGCCTCTTCGAGGGGGTAACTTCCTTTACAATACATAAATGAACAATTCTTGGATGATACAAATGAAAAGACCTCCTTTCTATATATAGGAGTATAAGGGCTCATAACATAATCAGAGCCGACATAACAATAATAATGTAAGGGCACAATAATAACAATAGTGGGCTCCTATGGGGCACAATAGTAACAATACGGGCACTACATGGGTACATCAATATAATAAGGGGGTTGTACTAATAACAATAAGGGGTTATCCTAGTAGTATAGGGGCCTAACACACTACTTTCATGTGCTTTATGAACAATGTGTTGCGTCCTTACTTAGACAAGTTTGTGATAGTTTTCATTGATGATATATTGATATATTCTAAGAATGAGGAGGAGAATGCAGAGCACCTGGAAGCAATGTTGAGATTGCTAAGAGAGCATCAGTTGTATTCCAATCTTAGCAAATGTAGTTTCTTTCATACTAAAGTTCATTACTTGGGACATGTTATTTCCAAGGAAGGCATAATAGTGGATTCGAACAAGATCAGATCTATCATGGAGTGTACAACTCCTAGGAATGTGGATGAGGTCAAATCATTCATGGGGTTAGCAGGTTATTACAAGAGGTTCATCAAGAACTTCTCATTAATTTCCTATCCTATTACATCACTACAGAGAAAAGGAAAGACATCTGAATGGAGATAAGAATGTGCAACCAGTTTTGAGTAGTTGATGCAGTTGCTTACAATTGCCCTGGTCTTGAAGATTATAGATCTTGACAAAGAATTTGTAGTCTATACAGATGCTTGCAAGATAGGACTTGGTGGGGTCCTAATGTAGGAGGGATAGATGTATGCTATGAGTCGAGGAAATTGAATGAAAATGAGAACAACTATGTGACTCATGATCTTGAGTTGGAAACTATTATTCATGCCTTGAAGATGCGGAGGCATTATCTTCTTGGCAAGAGGTTTATTTCAATGAGAAACCATAGTGGACTGAGGTATCTATTTGACCAACCTAATATGAATTCCAAGCAAGCTAGATGGTTGGCTACCCTTAGCGAATTTGACTTTGAGATCAGATACATAAATGGCAAGGAGAATAGGGTTGCATATGCTCTTAGCAGAAGAATGTAGGTAAACTATATTGCAGTTGTGAGTTCCTATGGACAGATTTTTAGGAGCAGATCTTGTAGGTAGGGCAATAGGATGACAGGTACCAACAACTGAAGCACATGTTGCAACAACAGGGTGAAGGTGATAAAGATGAGGAGTATCACCTCATGAAATATGGTTTGGTTAGATTTAGAGATAAGATATATGTGTTGGATGACAATGAGATCAAGAAGCTTATCTTGAGGGAATTTCATGTCAAACCATATTCAGGTCACCCAAGATATCAAAAGAGATTGACGATTGTGAATAATTTCTACTGTTGGCCGAATTTGAAGAAGGAAGTGGCAGAGTTTTTTGCTAGATGTTTGAACTGTCAAAAAGTGAAAGTTGAGTGTAAGCACCCAAATAGTTTTCTACAACCTATTCTAATTCTAGAGTGGAAATGGGAGGTCATTTCCATGGACTTCATCACAAGTTTTCCAAGGACATTGAAACAACTTGATTCCATCATGGTTGTGGTTGATAGGTTGAGCAAGGTAGCTCACTTCATTCCAGTTAAGACTACGAATTCAACCAATGAGGTATCTCATATATTTATCAGGGAGATAGTGAGACTACATGGTGTTCCCAAGAAGATCATATTAGACACAGATGCCAAGTTTACTTCCAAGTTTTGGAAGGAGTTGTTTGCAGGCTTGGGTACATACTTAGCCTTTAGTACAACTTACCATACATAGACAGATGGATAGACAGGGAGGGTCAACAAGATACAGGAGGATATGTTGAGGATGTATGTTATGCATCAATAAAGTAGGTGGAGGAGTATCTTCCACTGGTAGAGTTTGCATATAAAAATGGGGATCAAAATTCCTTGAGGATGAGTCCACTTGAGGCTCTCTATAGGCTGAGTTGTAACACTCCTATGAACTAGAGTGATCCAGTGAAAAGGGTGTTGATTCAACACTACATGTTGGATGAGATGGAGTAGGAGATGTAGGTTATCAAGAAGAATTTGAAGGCAGCACAATAGAGACAGAAGAGCTATGCAGATTGACACAGGGTAGTCAAGGAGTTTCAATTTGGGGATCATGTGTACTTGCGCATCAAGCCCAAAAGGATTTCATTAAGGATCATATCATGTGGTAATTTGGCACCTCAGTATTGCATGCCTTTTGAGATCCTTGAGAGGCTTGGATCAATAGTCTACAGAATTGCACTATGCCAACAGTGAAAGTCCATGATGTTTCCCATGTTTCATTGCTTAAGGGATATGTGCAAGATGTTAATCATGTGATTGATTGGTTTGTATTCAAGTGGAACTAGAGGCAGAGTTGTAGCTAGAGCCACAATGCATATTGCAACAGAAACAACTCATACTCCCGAACCGAGAAATCAAGCAAGTTTAAGTGCAGTTGAAGCACTTTGGGCCCGATGAAGCTACATGGGAGATGGATGATCAGATGCAGCCTATGTATCCTTCATTATTTGTTGTCTCAAGAAAATGAGCTTTGGTATATATACATATCTATGTATAGTTGCTATTATAAATACCACAATGAACTTTGTTATAAAGCTCCAATAAGCGGTATGTTTTTATTTTTATTTTCAGTAGGTTGTCATTGTAAATACTACATCGATCTATGTTATAAAGCTCCATAGGCAGTATGTTTTGAGTTTCAACATTTTTGTTGGTCATATGTGTCATAGAACATCAAGGATAGTATTCCCCCAAGGGGGAGGGGTTTGTAACAACCTCGGGTTAAAGTTCATATAATAAAGGATAATAAAGGAAAAAAGAATTAAAAATAGGTCATGGGACATGTATTCCAAGTTGAATGTTGGGAAAGCACTATAGTGGGCATCACTTGTTGTTTATTATGGCTAAGGAAATAGGCAAAGGAAATGACAAAGACATTAGAAGAGGAAAAGAGGAAATAATTGGCATTTAATTATGAAAATAAAGCAAAATAGAAGAAAAGCGAGATAAAGAGACACATATTTGCATGAGGAGGAAATTAGAGGAAAAATGAAGAAAATGAGGAAAATAGATGCATCAATGATACAAAAGGCTTTCGACGATCAGCTCATGGCTTTTTTTGTCAATTTTGATTTGGAATTAGTTTTAGAGAGAGAGAGAGAGAGGAGGAGAAAGTAAGCAAGAAAAAGGAAGGAAAAGGACAAGCAAAGGGAAGCAAAGACAAATAAGGAAGGTTGGCTCGACAGCCTCAGCAAGAGGATTTTGCAGGTAATAGGTTGAATGTGTGATTTCCTAGCAGAGGTGTGTATGCATAGTACATGGATTTTATCATTTGGTTCATTTGTTATCATTGGCAATGGTTTTTCCTAGTTTGACAGTGCTTTTGGCCTTGCCTTTCCATTTCTTGGACAATCATGGTGTGCTGGTATTCATTTCTTGGTTGAGCTTTGGATTACCAGAAGGTTTTGGAACTAGGTAAGGTGTTCTTAGGAAAATTTCCAAGGGTTGGGGGTGGTGATGGTTTTCTCTAGGAATCCCTTTACAAATGGATGGAGACAAGAAAATTACTCAAGGTATGGTGAAGGAATTTTGAGGCATCCAAGCTTGTTTTGGCCTTGTGATCTTTTAACCAGTTTCAGGGAGATCACGGTAGTTTGAGGGTGGAGGTGCTTTAACCTGTGGATTCCCTTGATTGTTTATGTTTTGGTTTATCACTTGAGATCCCACATTCATGCTTGGAATATGGCATGGGGGTGATCGGTTGAAAGAAAGATTTGGTACAACCCAATCTATGGTCAGGTGGTATGTGGAAGTCCCTAACTTGGTTGGCTTTGCACATGTGTATAAGAGATATTTTTATAGTATGATTAATGAGTATGTGTATTTGTATTTATGATGATGTTATGACAGATTTTCATGGTTCCTAATCTGGTTATTACATCATTCTATGATGTGCTCTAACTATGGCTCTTGTTCATGTTTCTATAAGTATTTGACGGTTGACGAATACATTGGATAACAAGTGTTATTGCAACTAGCTTTAGATGGCATTGAGCCTTCTTGATGATTCTATGGTGAGCTTATTGAGCTAGTGAACATATATGTATTTATAGCCTACATGTACTATGTACACAAAGTGTTTGTATACATGAGTAATTTGGACCTCCAACTTCTCAGGGTTGTAACTTTGGCATATGATCTCCGTTTGACTATCATAATACATCTTTTCTAATATCTCCACAAGGAGGCCAAGTGAAAAATATGTGAAATAGAATTTGGCACTTTTTTGGTCTCTCCATTTTCCCTAAAAATGTCATTTAGGCCCTCAAAATGGCCTCAAAAGTTTAGAATTTGAAAAACGACCAAAAATAGAAAGTTGTGTTAAATTCAAGGAAACAAAACTGAAAAGAAATAGTTTTGGGTCAAGTTAGGTTGATAATAGAGTGATCATGTGTCACTGGCTGTTTGTAGCCATTTTTGGACATGTGGACCCCATTTTCCATAAGTGCATCTTGGAAATTAGGTTCTGCATAGTAACTCTCAACTCATGTTTACCCTGGTGAGCAGGTTAAAGTGGGTAAATATAGGGTGGGGTGTTACATGAACAATGTAATCATATGTAATACAGTATCGTCCTACAAAAAAGAGCAAACGTGAAATTATTAATGTCTCCTTATTAGAATAAAAACTTGAATCATTAGTTCTTCACTAAAAAGCCATGTGTATCCCTTCTTTATAAGGACTTGCACTCATTGCATAAATATTCTTCAACTCTTTTTAAGATCCAAACAAAAATTTAGCAAAATCCAAAAACTCATAACAATTTTCAATTAACCATGCAACCGCAAGAACCTATAAATACAAAAGCCGTGTAGAAGAAGGCTTAAGCCCATGATTCAACACAAACTGCTTGAAAACACTATTGCAAAAGGAGGAAAAGTGAAATTGTTGATGTCTCCTTTTTAGATAAAAAAATGGGAGATCTAATCATAAAAAACTTAAATATGGTAGCTCCATTATTATGAAAGAAAAAAAAAATTGGGTTTGCATGTACTTTAACTTAATGTAAAATAAATTAGAGTAATGTGAGCCATTTTATAATAGATTTTCGAGAATAATTACATATCCATCATGAACAAACATATCACCATCCAATAAAAAGTAACAAAGGAGAAAGTATGACAACAAACATATCTAAAGAAGAGGTAACAAAGGAGGAATTATGAGAATCTATTAAAGTGTGGTTCCTCTATCCTTAACTTCAGAACATAACCCTGTGCCTTAGTATATTTGCAATCTAGCTTTAAATTAGCTTTGGATTGAGCATTTGCTTCAATGTTAAGTTATCTGAATACATGATGAAATGATAATGATAGGTATACTCAAGAAGTTCTAAATATCATCCAATATTTAGGATAAAGCAAATTTGTTATTTTGTTAAAGTATATCACCCCATTAATAACAATTTTAGATTTTTTAATATTTATAAATTTTGGATTTCATGTTAAGTTGTTTTTAAGTTTTTTTATGAGAATGATGATATTTTATTTATTTTTTATTTTTTATTTTTTAACTAGAGGAATCGACAACTGGACGAGTTTCGTACTTGGGTGACATTGTGTCGATTGTCACAACTACCACTATACCTCTAGGTGCCTACGTATGTGGTTTTCGCAAACAAGGGTAAATCGGGGGATTTTAACTTCAAATCTCCTTGTACATAACACTTCATTTTCACAGTCATCGCCAATTGAGCTGCCCCTCTAGGGGGCTTGTTTTAGGAGAATTTTTAAAGTAAAGTAGTTTTGCATAATTACTTGAGCCTTAACTTAACCCGAATTTAAATTTAATAAAGTGGAGTTATTGAAATGGATTAATCCACCAACTTCACTCTTCTTCGAGGTTTCTTGGTTAGCCCTATCAAAATACCCCCAAACTATAGATTTTTTTATCCATGGATGAGAGTGTTCCTCAAGAGCTGTAATTTTTGTTACATATTTGAAACTTAAGAAGCTTGATTTTGCTTGGGATGCACATTAAAAGTGAGGGATGAGTTTATCTTCATATATGCACTTACCATATCTCCCATGAGATGACTAAAGCGAGTCTTTTTAATTCCTCATAAGTTGGATTTGAGTTTGTGACTTGAGGCACTCTTCCACTAAAGACATATACCAAAAATCCTTTTTACCTATCAATATTCCATCTCACTCCATACTTCTCTAGAGTAGGGACAAGTGATCAAAATATGAGAGATAACTTATCTACTAGGGCTTGATTTATTTGATTTATGAATAATTTCTTGAATAAGAGCATTATTTTTTATAGCTAGACATTTAAACTTTCCTAGATTTTAGGGGCAATCTAATCTTCCATATATCCTTCCACCACCAGTAAAAAACCTCTAGCCCTCCAAGATTGAACATTACTTTGTAGCTTATTTTTTTATTGTAATATCTTGAGTATGGGTTCTTGGACCAAACTATATCATCCTTTAAGACATTTATTCTCACATGGTTTTGCTTAAACTTGACTATATAGGCTCTACCTTCAAACTAATTGACACCCATAAGACCTAATTGACTATCCTTCTTCCAATCATGTTTCCAAATGGAAGAGGTGTTTGCAAAAGTAGTTGAGGTAAGAGTGAAAATTCCTTCTCTATGTAGCTCATTTTTCCCCTTGGAAAAGTCGTCATTTCCATTAGTGTAAGAAAATTACATTTTGTAGATGCAAAATCATATGTTGTATGTGAGGCATAAGCCTATCTAGTATGAGTTATCAAAAATGGTGTACTCCACATAGGGGGACACTATACCTCATCAGTAGTTTGGTAAAAAAACAACTCTACACAAAGAGTTTTATATGCTAATCATTTGCAAGTCTAAATACTTATAAACATTATAAATATTTAAATAATAAAAAATAAGCAGATTCCATCTGAGCCAGTTAATCTGTAAGGTCCATGAAAGGTCTATGATAGTGCTGATAATGTGCACCATCCCTCTATTCCTGGATCAACCAAGTCCCGATAGGCTTGTGCGCTGCTTCCTTGGATAATAAATCGACAGCTATTTTGCACTCCATGTATATATGGTGACAAACAAAAGTGTCAAATAGAGTGATGAGTTGATGAGTCTCGTCCAAAATATGTCTCAAAGTATATGCAGAGCAATTAGCAGTTTTATTAATCTAATTGCATACAAGTTTTGAGTCCCCAAATAATTGTAGATTTCTGCATTGTTTTTCCAGGGCATATTGAATGACATATTTGGTTGTGATAAGTTCAACAAAGTTATTTTTGCCTCTCCCCAGGCCCATTGTATATGGAAAAGATCTCAATTGTTCCTCCCCCACAGCCATTTTCCTGAGCTGAGCCATCAAATTATGCCCATGGTAGTGAGTGATTAATGCTTTTAGGGATGATGTGACTGGGAGTGGTGTTTGCTTCTTCCTCTGGGATGTTCTGATAGTCTGACAGAATGCGAGTCTAGATGGAGGGCCAATGGGGGGCAATGTCATGAAATATTAATCGGTTGCGGGCTATCCAAATGGACCAACAGATGAGGAGTGGTAAGTGTCTAGCTTTTGTCGGAGTGGAAACGGTCCACCAAGTGTCCCATGCATCCTTCACAGTCAGTCCATGCCATTGGCATAGTGAGGGCATGTTCAATAGAATGGAATTCCAAAGCTCATTTGCTGTTGGGCACGTGAGAAAAAGGTGATTAATATCCTCGTTGATGTTCATTCATAGGCAACACCAGAAGGGTGCATGTAGGGCTCTTTTGATTAGTTTGTCACCTGTGGGGATCTTATTATTAAAAATGGCTCACATAAGTAGCCGAGTCCTGGGGGGCACCTTTAACTTCCACATGCTTCTCCACCAGTGTTCATATACTAGTGGTCTATGAGGATCAATTATGACTAGATAACCTTCTTTGGGGGTGTCTCTCCCATGCTTTGCATGTGCCCAAATTAGCTCATCCTCTCCTTCCCCAATTCTGATATGAGCTTCGGTTAGGGCTTCAATATATTCCACCCAATGATGTATCCAGGGTTGTGGAATGAGTAATGCTCAACTAGATTTCCACGCTTGTTGTGTAAAAGTGGAGTGCCCTCTGTTCGCAATATGGCTTATATGAGTAATGCCCCTGTTATTTCATTGTTCCTTAAGCTCAATAGGAAGCTTGTGTGTATTTCCATAGCCAACCCATGGGTCTACCCCTATTCTTACTCATGTGCCTGATTGAATTCTCCATGTGAGTCTCGTGCGGATGATGGGCATTGATTTTAGTACAACCTTCCAGATGATTGATATGCCTACTTTGTTTCCCCGATTCTGTCTTAACTAGTCCAACAAGCTTATGGGAGCAATGTATTTTGAAGTTGTAACCTTAGACCATAAATTGTTGGAGGTAATTAGCTACCATCAAAGCTTGGCCACCAAAGCTATGCAAAATTCATCTAGCCTTTTTATGCCCCAACCACCCCACTTTTTTGGCAGAGCAAGTGCCTCCCATTTGGCCCATGCAAATATTCTTCCTGACTAGATTCCTTTCCATAGAAATATACAACAAAGATTTTGTATTCTCTTTAGAATACCTCTGGGTATCCAAGCCAGGGACATCCAATACACCGGAGTGGCTCCTAGAATAGCTTTGATGAGTACTAGTCTACCTGCTCTAGACATGTATTTGTGATACCAGATGTTGAGTCTCTTTTCCATCTTTTTTATGAGCCAAATCCAATCTGCTATCTTGTAGCCGAGGGGAGTTAGTCTATATCCCAGATACTTTAGACCATCTTACATGTGCAGAAGAGTATAGGGGAATCTGTGTAGGGCAAAGTGAGTCTCATGAGGTGAGCACCTAGTGATTGTTATCGTAGACTTAGTGGCATTTGTAGCCATTACTATGGCTACTTGAAATAATGTAAAAATGTGGTGCATTTGGGTTAGGTCCCTGATGATCCCATTGAGGAAAATTAGTACATCATCCACAAAGAGCAAGTGTGTCAGGATGCATCCGTTAGTAATCTTGATACCTTTGAGCCTTCCCCTGCTATGTTCTTCTTTAATAAGTCTGTTGAGCCCCTCCATGATGAGTAGAAAGAGTAAGGGGGAAAGAGGACATCCCTGCATGAGTCCTCTTTCTAAGTGAAAGAAGGGGGATGCTGCCCCATTTACCAAGACACTGAAGGTGACATTAGTAATACAACACATGATCCATTTTACAAACTCATAAGGAAAACCTAAATGAGTTAAAAACATTCTTATGTAAAGCCAGCTTACTCTGTCAAATGCTTTTGAAAGATCTACCTTTAGTATCACACATTTCATTTCTTCATCTGGATAGAGTGTAGAACCTCTTGTGCAGTCCCAACAGCCTCATGGATATGTCGATCTTACAAGAATGAAAAATTGTTCTGATGAAATATGGGCAAACAGGATTGGTCTAAGGAGGTTGGCTATGATTTTGTAGATGCAATTGCACAAGGAAATGGGATGAAAGTCATCAAAGGTGGTAGGTTTTTCAGCTTTGGGGATGAGAGCTATGAAGGTGGAGTTGAAGGCATCATACATCTTCCCAGTGATCCGACAATCTTCAATAACTTTTAGTAAATCTCCTCCCAAGGTGTCGAAAAAAGCCAAGTAGAATTCTACTGACCATCCATCCGGTCCCGGGCTCTTGTCTCACTTGAACCATTTTAATGTGGCCTCAAGGTCTCCCATTGTGACCTCCCTGATTAGGTCAAAAGCATCTTTCTATTCAACGAATCTGGGGAATAGTTGTGCTATGCACATGACTTTGGCTAGAGTAGCATTTGGGGGTGCCTTATAAATTTGCTTGAAGTGAGATGATGCCAAGGCAGCTAAGTTCGGGAAGGTATGCACAGTATGACCCTTCTCATTAGTTAGCTACCATATGTTATTGATGGCTTTACGCCCATTCACGAAATTATGGTAAAATTTCATGTTATCGTCCCCTTCTATCAGCCATATAGCTATGCTTCTTAATCGCCAACTTTCTTCTTAATCTTTTAGAATTTTGCTTCTCCTAGCTAGGAGAGCAGCGACCCTATCTTTATTCTCTTGAGAGGAGTAGATCCCTTCATGTGCATTTTCAGAAGCCATGATCTCTTCTTCTTTTACTTTTAGAATTTTGTCTTCCTGTTCTCTATTGTTGTGTGCCTAGATTTTTTATATACTCTTTAGTTCCCTCAGATTGTGGGCAAATCATTTAGCAATGTTTCCATAAGCAACAGGGGGATGTGCCTTCCAGTAATCAGATACCAGTCGAGTGTATTCAACATCTCGAAGCCAGGAGGAGTTGAATTTAAAGGGGGCTTTTGGTTTATCTATTCCTCCTCTGATTTCAATGTAAATTGGCCAGTGGTTTGATAGGCCCCTAAATCCAACCCATTGTCGATATCTGTGTCCCAAATTCAACAAATGCTCCTTAATGAGAAAGAAGTCCAGCCTTCTGGCAAGACTATTCTATCCAGTTCTATTGTTCCTCCAGGTAGACTGAATTTTGGCTGAAGGGATATCAATAAAGTTGTGTTCCTCCAAATTGTGCTAAAAAATAACAGATAGAGGGTTAATCTAGGCATGATGTCCCCATGATTCCGCAAAACCAATGGAGAAATTTACGTATCCTCGCAAGACTATATTGTCCTATTGCAGTATATCAGAGTTAAGCAAACGATGCCAAAATTCTGCCCTATTTTGGCAAGGACTGTATACATTAATTATCTAGATCTCAGTCCCAAGTTTAGGTGAATATATGTCTGCCCCCATGTGCCCAAATCTCCCCCAAATATTACAGACTTTAATAAAGCGGGTATTAATACCCAGAGACATTCCCCCTGATCGTCCATTAACATCAAGTGCTTGTATGGTCCATCTAGGGAGCCATGATTCGGGTAGGTGGGTGAGAACATTTTCCAGAGCTACGGTTTCTTGAAGGAAAAGGACATCAATTTGCTCATAGTTCAAAATTCTACGAAGAGCCAGTTTTTTCCCTGGGTTAGCTAACCGTTGACAATTGAGGGATAACATATTCATGGAGGGGGGGGATCCTAGGCATATAGTGCTCTAAGTGCCCATTCAATAGAGTGTTGTCTTCTCGGAACAATCTCCACCCCTGCCCATAATATGGCTTTAGACAAGGAGGAAGGTCGACCTCGGGGCTGCTTTGGGGGGAGGAGAGGAGTATCCAGTCCAATGCCCATGGCATCTGGGCCTTGTGATTGAACTCAGGAGTGGAGAGGGTATCTGGGATATGGGGGTTTGAGATCAAAGACAAAGGGGTTTGCAAGGGTCTTCTCCGAAAAGGAAGCCATGGTACATGAGAGAGTGGGGGGAGGGGGATGAAAGGGGAAAGTCAGGGTAATGGGTGATGATTAAAAGGAAGCATAGGCTTGTGAATTAATCGAAGTAAAAGGAAAACAATCAGATGAGGAAGAAATATGAACAGAGGAGGAGATAAAATCCAACATACCTGAGGAGTGTGTAGCCTTCGCAACCGCCATTTGCCTGGTCAGAGGAGGAGAGGGTTGTCGGTAAGGTTCTTTCCCTCGCTTTTTTGTGGCCTCTTTCGCAGGTGCTTTCCTTGCTACATATACATACGGGGGATAATAAGGGGTACCAAGGGAGGTACCCAAGGTAATAATGTAATAATGGGATGGGCCATAGTAATAAATAAGAAGGTTAACCCATATCATGTAAGGGACCACAAGTAGTTAGTATTAATGTAATGGGCCCATGGTATTAGTCGATGGTATGAAGGGAACCATGGTAATGATCCATGGTATTGTGTGTATGAGGCCTATATAGAGGCTAGAGACTCCACATGGAGAGATGTTGAAGAATAGTGTCAAGGATTATTGTATGAACAGGCATATGGCTTGTGGAGTGTTCTCCTTCCTTAAGGAGTGAATGTACGGTGTTGCCTTACCTTAAGGGTTTGATATCAATAAAGTGAATAATTTCTATCTATATTCAGATATTGTTATTCTTGGGTTTCTTTCTATTTCTCATATATATTCTAGGTTAGATCTATAACAAGTGGTATCAGAGCACTTTCTTGGGCAAAAAATTGGATAATTTTTTTTTAATTTTTGCAGGATTCCGGGGGCGACGAGTTTGCAGATCAGATCTATACGTTTTGGTATAATATATGCAAAATCTAATTGTAGATATAGATTCTCTATGAAAAAATACCCGATTTCAAAAAACAATCGGTCAAATCGAAGTCTGGAAGAAAGAGATATCGTTGATTTAAAAATCAGTGGGGTTGCAGATAATATGTCCAGGCAGCGAGTTTGTGGCACAGATCTGGACATCCTGGTGCAAGATCTATGAAATATAATTATAGATATTTATTCTTTGTGAAAAATAACCCAATTTCAAAAAAAAATCAGTCAAATCGGAGTCCGGATGAGGGAGATATCGTTGATTTAAAATCAGCTCTTTTTTGCATAAATGTTGGTGACGGCGGGAGAGTTACAACGCAGATTTGAAATGCCAGTGCCTGGATCAAGGTTTCTATCACATGGGAAGATGCAAAATGATTGTTCCATTTCTGAAAACAGGTTATAATAGGGATTTTGAGCAATATTGACGGAATTGTGACCATTTCAAATTTTCACCATTTTTTTGTGATGGCGGGCCTAGATCTGAATTTTAGGGACTTGTATCCATTTGATGGCTCTCATCTAGCCAAATGGCTAGCACAAATGGAGAAATGTTTTAGATTGAATTACATCATGGATGATAAAACTCAACTGAGTGTGGGAACAATGTACTTGGACAATGAAAGATTGCAATGGTGGTAAAGGCATCAATGTTGCTATCGAAGGCCCTTGACTTGGGACAAATTCACAAAAGATCTTATGGACCACTTTGACTGTAAAGCTAATCTTGTGGATAAGCTCACATAGATAGACACATAACCTAGCAAAGATTTCATTTTTACAAGAAAGAAGGAAACCAAGGAACCTAAAGGGTTATTTTCTGCTGGTATCTCCTTATTGCAGGTTCATGGATTGATTCAGAAGGAGAAAATCATTGTGTCTATAAATCCAAGTTGCAAGCAAAATCTCATAAATGTCAACTTGGCAAAAAAATTGCAAATTCCAGCAAAACACATTGAAAACACACAAGTGGATGATGAAGATGTTCAAGTGTACAAGGATTTTAAGCTTTCTATGGATAAGTATGTGTTGCATGGTGAATTTTATACTTCAAAGATGGATAATATGGATGTTATTTTGGGATATCCTTGGATGGAATCTGCGGGTACTATCAATATTAATGTGCAGAAGAAATTCCTGAAGCTCTGGTATAAAAAGAAGAAAATTACATTACAGGATATTTCCATTAATAAACAGGTAGAGTCCAAGGAGACTGAAGGAGAAGATGTTCGAGGGTCTGACATATTAGATGATGAGCCATTGATGATAGACAATCAAACACAAACAGAGGCTGAAGTAGAAAAGGTTACAGGTGTTGATACATCAGAGGAGGTCTCAGTGGTTGAAGTCATATTGGAAACGAAGACACCACAACAGGCACCACAGCAAGGTGAATTAAAGAAAAAGACACCGTGGATTAAAACTTCAACATATCATCACCCACATCACCCCGCAAGAAAACAACCAACAAGATGGCAACCAATTAGCCACAAGGACAACAACCCCCGTATGACGGATGGCGAGGAGCGAAGATCCACCTACTACAACACATCAACAAAGAAGAGCTGCCACGATCAACTTCCATCTCAAGCGAGCGAGGCACCAGCGAGATCGAGGGTTCACCTTTCTCTTGGATGGCTAGATGCACGTGCATGGTATCAGTGGACTACTCTTTTGAGTAGATCTTATTATTTGTGTTCTTCCCATGTTTCGGGGACGAAACATGCTAGGGGGGTGGAATGTTATATACCTAGGGGGGTAATATGGGGTACCGAGGGAGGTACCCAAGGTAATAATGTAATAATGGGATGGGCCATAGTAATAAATAAGGTGGTTAACCCATGTCATGTAAGGGACCACAAGTAGTTAATAATAATGTAAGGGGCCCATGGTATTAGTTGATGGTATGAGGAAACCATGATAATGATGCATGGTATTGTATGTATGAGGCCTATATAGAGGCTAGAGACTCCACATGGAGAGACATGAAGAAAAGTATTCTTGTATGAACAAGCATATGGCTTGTGGAGTATTCTCCTTCCTTAAGGAGTGAATGTATGGTGTTGCCCTACCTTAAGGGTTTTGATCAATAAAGCATCATTTCTATCTTATTTCTTGGGTTTATTTGCATTATCTTATATTTTCATATCAGATCTATAATATTTCTGGGTTAGATCTACAACAAGTGGTCCCTTACATGACATGGGTTAACCACCTTATTTATTACTATGGCCCATCCCATTATTACATTATTACCTTGGGTACCTCCCTCGGTACCCCATATTACCCCCCCTAGGTATATAACATGAAGCTTGTTGATTAACTTATTAGTGACATTTATTCTCAAAAATTGAAAATAAATTATGATGGGCCTATTAACCCTTCAGATGTGGACTATCCTAGTCCAATTCAACTTTAAGAAAATGCTTAAATAATTTTAAAATATTTAGAGGTTAAGTCAACCTTAATGGGTGTTTGGTTTTGGCTCCAAAAATTTCAATTTGAAAATTGAAATTTTAGAATTTGTGAGGTTGAATCCCCCCTTTTTACTAGGCTGGCCTCCCCCACCTAGAAGTATCTTCATGCTATATAAATATAAGACTCGTCTACCATCAAATGACATATATGAATGCTCATCTTGTGTGAATTATCTCTATGGTTCCTGCGGTCCTGTGTAGTCACACCCAATTGAAGGAAGAGGTCAAGTTTGGAGAGATTTTTTGGGTTTAATCTTTTTTATTTTCTTGAAGGTCCTCGTTGAGACTTGATGAGATTTTCTATGCACTAATTCGACCCTCTTTGAGGCCATGTTTTTGAGATAAAGGTGCAGCTCTGAGGAAACTTTTCTAAGGTAAGTCTGAGCCTATATAAGGAAATTTTCGTGGTTTACTGAGGTCTATTTCAACCTTATTTTAAGTTTTATCTTGGGGTGGTTTTGGATTGAAATATGAGACAAGAAATTTGCTCTGTTTGAGGCTCCTATTTGCATATATGTGGCATAATAGATATTGATTAGAAGACCTATTTTGGGACTCTTCATACTCATGTTACGAAGCTCTTTTGAAATAAACTGGAAGTGTTTTTTTTGTCAGTAATTAGTTATTCTAAGGTTGTTTGTTTGGCTCAGTTTCGAGGATGATTTTGGCACCATTCACTAAATTTTTCCTGAACTCGATCTCCATAATTCTCTATGGTAATGTATAACCTATTTTGGCCATCGTTAGGCCACCATATGAGGTTTGGCCTTAAAGTATTGCTTGGATATTTATGAGGTTAAATTATGAGGCCGGTTTGAATAGTTTATGAGGCTATTTAAACCCTCTTATTGAGTATCTTTAAGGCCTAAACAATTGATTTCTAAGGCATGGAATACAAAACTTTGTAAAATGCATTGAAGTCCTTTATGGACAATCTGGAGGCCATATTTTGATGTATTATGTTGAAGAAAGTGTAACTAGGTTCAATCTTCATGATGACATGATCTTTGTATTTAATGTAATAAAAGAGAATAAATTGTTTTTGTAATCTTAATGCATGGGTTTCATGAGCAAGAAGTGTCATTAGGTGAAAGAATTCTTCTTGATGTCTTTAGATTTATTTCTATGTCAAAGAATCATGTCATGAGTCCATGTAATTGTGTACAAGTCTTCAACTAGTGTAGCAGCCCTCCAAGACCAAGATCAATGCCTCAAATCAAGCCCTTCGAAGTCTGAAAGAGAAGAAATAAGGAGATGATCACGTTGGCTATAAAGAAATGAATTAAAATGTTTAAATACATGTCATGTTGGGTTGAAATAATGGACACGTTAGTTCATGAGTTAAGGTCGGATTACATATATGGATAGCCATTATAGATACGCATGAAGGGTAGACGAAAATGACATAGAAAATTTCAGATGTCTCTGATGAGCCACAGTAAAGGGTAAACCATAGTTTATGAAGGAAGGGATCCGCAGTAAGGGCCGCAATCATGAAGAAAGGATGTTGTAGACAGTGAGGCAGCTACAGTCAAGAGGGAGCTGGAGACAAGAGGAGTCGTAGTAAAAGACAAATAGCTGTAGACAAGGGACAAGAAGCCGCAGTTAGATCCACAGTAAGGTAGGGTTCAATTGTCTCCCCGGATGGGTATAAGGAGCAACAAAACCCAATCCTATGTCTTCTCAGCATACCTATGACTAGAAGGAGAAACCCTTAGACGTGGAAGGTTGTACACTATGATTGCAGCCTCAACATCTTTATGTGTATCCATGAAGATATATCTCAACAACATAGCTAATAATCTCGGCATACTTGTGGTGTCCTCGATGAATAAGAGTAGACCAAGAAGCATGTAATGAAGTAATGATTCTTAAGAATAGTCTCGGCCTGTCGCAGTGCAGTCACGGTATAAGTATATGTTGAAAAAGATCTCAAAACCCCTTACTCTCTCAACTTATTAGATATAACTATGATCATAGATCTTTGTCTCGACATACTTATTCTCGATAGGGATCGCTGTAGTCAGATTTGTCTATGAGTGTATCTCAATGATCTCTTGAATACACACAATCTTGGCATATGTCTAGATCTCAGTTATGATGAGTTTAATATCACTCTCTGACTTTGATTGAATAAGGTTTATATTAAGTATAACAATCACTCAGTAAAGTGATGATCTTATGAAGATGCAGTCAAAGCGGTGTGATGACATTGGCATGGTAGCAGAGAAGAGGATGCCCTTAGTAAGGACCCGAGATCTCAAGACGTAGTCTCAGTGATACAACAACAATCTCAGTGATGCAGCAGTGGTGCAAATAATGATCTCAGAAGTGACACAAAGAGGATTGATGGCTTGGTCTTGGAGAGGCAGATTGTGTCAAGGGTCATGGTCCAGGTATTCATCAATGGAATCTCTATAAGAAGAATTTTCACATGGGTTTTTCTCTCCAAGAGGGAGAGGTTTTGGCACTGGCATAAAGCCAAATCATTTGTATTCTTTTCCCTTTTGTTTTTGGTAGCAGTTTGATGAAGTAATCAAATAAAATAATAGTGAATGGAACATATAACTATGATAAATTGTTTAAATGCTTCACAAATTGTTATCATGTAATGAAGAATCAAGCTAATATCTACATGCCGTAGATTCTTCAACATGGTATCAGAGGGATTGGTTCAACAGTCAAGGAAAGGGGTGAAAAAGAGACATTTAGAGGTCTAGGCATCAATCTAGCTAAATGATCTATAATCAACGGATGAGACATAGATTCAAGAAGCAGTCTACATCATCGAATCTACAACAATAAGGGTTGTTGAATAATTTTTATTTATTTATTTATTTTTTCAGATCTCACAACTACACCTTCAATATCTCAGTGATAGTTACTATCTCAGACTAAATACCTTTCAAATTGATTCAGGAGCATATGGATGACACTCAAATCAGATGTTGCGCTATCCATTTAAATTATGGCAAGCAACCTCTAGTTGATGCTGCGAGGATAAGATATTCAAGTAAATCATTTTGAAGGTTTGAAGATAAGATTTAGCAGGGATCCTATCCAAGCATCAATGCATCTACCTTAATCAAGGTGAATATCTCATCTCTACGTGTCAAGTAAGTATCTTTTATTTTATAATCAAGTTTGGTTTAGTGACTTCATCATTGCAAGAAGATCTATGGGTTAGATAGTCATCAAAAGGTCTTGCAGTAGGAAAGAAGAGTTGTGAAGGATGTCACAACTATGTACCTTGTGATCCAGAGCAATCACCATTGAAGGAAAGTGAAGACAGATAAGCTTATGAAGGAAGCCCTAGATATGAAGCCAAGGAGGATACTTTCCAGAAAAGAAGGAATAACATGACGAAGGAAAGTAATGGATGGCCGACCCTACATCTGAAGAAATTGATGACATCAAAGTCTCGAATCATTAGTCAACTAAAAGACCCTATAAAGCATTGATGATAGAGTCCCTAGGTAAGAGGGATCTCTGGGAATTTCCTATGAGCAAAGGAAATCGAGCATGTTTTTGAGTAAAGAGAAACTTGGAACTCATCCCTAGTTAAGAGGGTGAGTTAGACATGACATTCTTCTCTTCAGTGTGGAAGAAATAATGGAGGATTGTGTAATCATTTGGCATCCAACACTCTTTGAGGATGTGGTAGGGCATATAAGACAAGAGTGGGAAAGAGGACTGATATTATTGAGGTCTTGGAACCCAAGATGGGAATAGTCCTAGTAGGGCATACTCGGAGAGCACTCGGGTGGGTATGACCCTAAGAGAGACAATGATGATGCGTGTCTATCAGCCATTGGTCTAGTGATGAGCCCCAAATTGGGTAACTTATTGGGCTCAT
The DNA here is from genome assembly GCA_000404065.3 of Pinus taeda. NCBI lineage: Eukaryota > Viridiplantae > Streptophyta > Pinopsida > Pinales > Pinaceae > Pinus > Pinus taeda. The sequence continues at coordinate 350,219 of APFE031122828.1, forward strand.
TTTGCCTAATTATCCTTGTTCAGTCCTTGTTCAATCCTCCATTTTTCATAGATTATGCATTATTTTTTAGTATGTTTATGTCATTTGTACGAATAAGGGTGGTCACTCTTCCTAGGTGGCTAACACGTGCTTATTTCAGGTTTTTGGACACATGTTGGGGCAAAACCGAGAAATCATGGGCTAGGTGACAGCCAAGCTTGAGGTGAGGATTCGTAGGGGGGTTGTCTCTGACATTAAATATCCCTTCCTCGGGATCTCCACCCTCAACTTCGAGCTCACAGGCCACCAAAACGGATCTTGAAGGCAGCCAAGCCGATTTTGGAAAAGGGACTGTCTACTAACAGTTGGGACAACCGAGTCCCCTAGATTTAGGAGGCCTGCTAGGGCCCTCGTGGTGTATAAATGAGAAGGCCTCAACCTTCGTAAGGGACTTTTGAAACCATTGCATTTTTGTTGCACTATAGTGCTGTCACTTTCAGCTCGTTTTCTTGTAGCCATTTTGGCATAACTTTTGATTGATGACTATTTTTTGATAATGATAAGCAGTCCTATTTTATATCAACTCTGAGTTCTCTATAGGAGCCGTAGCTCTCAGGGTTGGGCCCAACATAAGAGCCTAGGGCCTCCTTCATGTACTGTTATCTTTCCTCTATGCATCGTTGTTTTTTTCTTTTTATGCATTTGCAAACGTATTTCTGTTAGGTAGATTAAATTGTGTTGATTAACTAGGTCACTGTTTATGGTTAGAATTGCTTCAGATGTTTAGAATAGGTTGGTAGGATAATAACAGGGAAAAAGCTCCAGAAAAAGGGCCAACAAACACCTTTGGTTTCACCTCTCCCTCATTGGACCAGGGGTTGGAATTGAAGTAACCTTGCTGTCCCAAACAAAAACACTATTTTTTCTTTGCCATGCAATCACTAGTGTACTGTTTTCATTTGCAGAAGTTGGTTGCGTGTTCAGATCTTTGAAATGTTTCATTGAATAGTTGATATATATGGTCCCCTTTCAAATAAAGCTACTGTTCGTTCACTTTATTGTTATTTAGATTAGATTAACCAGGACTTTGATTACTTGCAAGTCTTTATTGGTTCAGTTTGAAAGTACACGGTGCAGAGCATCTCTACCACTTTTTCATCCACCCAAGCTTCATCAGAGCCATCTGTTCCATCTACTAACTGGGTTTCTCATCTCACATTCGTCCTCTTGCCCACGTAACCCTACCTTTTTGTGCAACCATTGTTTCAACCTTCTTTGAGCCAATTCAACCATCTACACCTTCTCACCACTCCATCCACCAGTCCCTGGGCCACTTCAGACCCTTATCCTACCTCCATATCCATTCCTTCATCTTCCCTCACTCATCCACCCTCCAAAATCCCATTTCTAAACATCCTGTAGAAATTTCTGAACATCCTGTAGAAATTCGTGGACATCCTGTAAAACCCCTGCAGACTTCCTGTAGAAGCTCACAAATGAGGTTTCTTGGTAGCCAAACTTTGTGAAACTCTCTGAAAGGGTGTCAGGGACTGCTTAGACCCTCTCTGAACCTTCCCAACCTCTTCCAAGCATTTCTCCTCATTGATCCACCCCTGCACAATCAAGAACAGTGAAAGCATATGCATGATGAAACTGACAACTTAATCAAAAATACAAAAATATGTTTTCTTCAAATAGAGGTAGTCTAGACACATGTATTTTACCTTCATAGAAGTAATGGCATCTCTTTCAGTAATTTTCATTCTCTTCGCGTCAGTAGGACTAGCTGGTAGAATTAGGGTTTGCTAGGGTTTGCGCTTTCCTTCAGTTTTTCAATCTCTTTCCGCAAATAGATTAGCTTCCTTCGAGACTAGCTTCCATCCATCAGTTAACAAGCTTCTTCTCAAGCTCATAGAAGTTGGCTTGAGCCTCTAGCGGACTTGTGCTAGCTGACCAAGTGAAAGCGGCGGCAAGAGCTATTACTTGTGCATACAACACCATCGCTTCCAAGTTTGTTACGAACTACCGGGTTGATAAAAGTAAAGAAGGGAGTCCCAGGAGTTGCAGCATTATTGCTGCAATACTGGAGCCCACAATCTTTTTGGCGCCGTTGCCGGGGAAGCGTCAGAGTATTGGTGATTGTTGCTTTTCTTCCATTTTCTCCTACAACCTTCTGCTAAGTAGTTTATTTCATTTCCATTCTATGATTTCATTTTCGCAAAAGTAGAGTAGACATTTCTTGCTTTCATAGATTAGCATTTCAATTCTGCAATTTCAATTCTGCAAGCGTAGCTTAACATTTCAATTCCGCAATTTCAATTCTGCAAGCGTAGCTTAGCATTTCAATTCCTCAATTTCAATTCTGCAAAGTAGATTAGTCCTTTCCTGTTTTCATTTCCATTCCACACTTTCATTTAAGCAAGATAGTAGTTGCAGTTCAATCTATTTCAGTTTTGCAGGTACCATCAGAGAAAAAAAAACAAAAGCAACCAAAAATCTTTCATTTCATGCCTCGTAGGAACAGGGATAAAACCGAAAAATTCTTACCCAACACCCCCACCACATCACTGAGTCAACCTTCTCTCTTCTCTGGTGACAGTGAGCCAGAAGAACCTATAGGTGAACCTCCTGAGATATACGAAGATCCTATAACAGAAGAAGAGTTAGAGAACGCTCCATCTGAAGCCATGGCTGAAAACCGAAATGGTAGAAGAGAAGATGAGAGAATAGAAGGTGCCTTTCCTATCCGAGAGACCAATGGAGACATGAAAATGAAAAACATAAGTCCCTCTGCTTTACCTCACTTCCATGGATTGACTACTGAAGACCCTGATACCTTACTGTTTGAGTTTGCTGTCATTTGTCGAACTTACAACTATGTTGAGGACGAGCAAAAGTTGAAACTCTTTCCCTCTACCCTCAAGGACGCAGCATTACGCTGGTTCATGGGGTTACCTGGAAACAGTATCACCACTTGGGCTCAGATGCAGCAAGCTTTCAATGCCAAATATCGGGACTACTGTAGGTCCAAGGAAACCAAGGGAGAAATCTTTCGGATGACTATGGGAAGCGATGCGTCTTTAGAATATTATGAGGAAAGGTTCCAACTTAGTTATAAATTGCCAGGTGCACTTGACTCGGAATCTCTGAAGCTGTTTCTGCTCCGAGGAGTCCCTGAAGACCTTCTAGACACCCTTCACATGCTGGTTGGAGGGGACATCTACCAACTATCTTATGAGGACATAAAGACCGTGTTTGGAAACCATTCTAGGGTGGCCCGGAAGAGAGGTAGGGGGAATCCACTTTTAGCTAGTACCACCTTCTCCAAGCATGAGTTTGCTAACCAGGTGGAAGACCTCAGAGTGATATGAGATAGACTATTGCCATGCAACTTGATACCTTCTGAATTCAGCAAAAGAAAGAGGAAGCTGAGAGGGCTTTGGCCATTTTTTGTCCTAGATGCACGAGGAAGCATCCTAAGAATTAGTGTCATTGCACTCAGTAGAGGTATGTTTCGTTTGTGAGGAAGACCACCCCACCAACCAATGCGCTACCTTGCCTGGATTTAAAGCCATGTACCTAGGGACTGAGGCGGCAACTGAACCTCTCTACTTCCTCAACCAAAGGAGGCCACATGGGCCCAGACCTTACCAGCAGGGGATGCAAGGGACATCCTAAGCTTATTATAACTCCAACCAATCTGCTCCTATACCTACTTGGGGCCCCCCTGCTCATCCTTCCTGGTCCGCACCTCCTCCGTGGTCTTATCCATCTCCATACCATACTCAACCTACGCCTCATTCGTTTCACTCACATGCCCAGCCACAACCTCAGTGGAATGCACCTCAACCGGGGTGTAGGCCTCAATACAACCCTCCTCCCACCATTTTGCCTCCACCACTAGCTCAACCACAACCATTACCTCTTGCTCCTCCAAGACAACCCTAGATGCCTGCTCAACCGAACCCGAACCCCAACAACAGACAGGCCGAGCAGGGATATACTGGGGAGACAACATGCCCTACCTATGCTGTGGAGATCCAGGAGATCAACCTGCGATCTGGGAAGGTCCTTCCAGAGCACCAACCTTCTCCCCTAGAGGAGGAGGAAGAGAAACAGGAAAGTGAACTCCAAGCCATTCCACCCTTTCTTGAGTGACTCACAGTAACCACACAACCCAACCCAGAAGAGACTGAGCTTCTGGGAGAACTCAAGTAGTTGTGTGTGAAAATACCACTTCTCCAACCCATAAAAGATGTACCGATATACAACAAATTGATTAAGGAGAAGTGTTTCAGGCACCCAGGCAGGCGAAAGAGAGATGCCTCAACTATAAATGTCATAGGACAACTGTCTGATCTTATGTTGGGGCAAGTAATCTGTCCAAAGTATTTGGACCCTGGGAGTCCTGTAGTTGATGTTCACATCAATGGCACCATCATACCCCACACCTTGATTGATCTAGGGGTCGTCATTAATGTGATGACCCAAGACACCATGCTTAAGCTCAACCTTCAGAGTTCCTTAAGGAAGACCTCGACAGTACTGCAATTGGCAGACCACTCCACTGTGACTCTCGAAGGGATTGTGGAAGATGTCTTGGTCTCTGTTGACTCCTGGGAGTACCCTGCGGACTTCTTGGTCCTTTAGATAAAGGCAAAACTCACTGGATATCCCCTGATTTTGGGAAGGCCTTGGCTAGTTACTGCGGATGCTTACATCAGTTGTCGAGCAGGAAGCATGACCATAAAAAATGGGCCTATGTCCAAGCAGCTGGTCCTATACCCTCCTGCCCAACCTCTGTTAGAACATGACTTACCTCTCTGGTTGGAAGAAGGAGATGAGGATGAGGTCTACTCTGCACCATTATGCACAGTGGAGGCCACCAGGGGAGGTCCTCAAATTGAGGATGATTTGATTGAGAACTTAATCCAAAATCCTCCTCCCGGTGCACTATCCTTGGAAGAGTTGGTGGAAGATACCCAAGCCAGTGCTTTAGTGGACCTATGTGTGACTGATCCGACCTCTCCCAGAGTTAAGAATGTGGATTTTGGCCCGGAAAGAACTTTAAAGATCAGCTCCTCCCTCTCTCCCTCTCAGGAAAAGGAGCTGTGTAGCCTCTTGAACCGCCATTTGGAGGCTTTTGCCTGGAGCTACAAGGAAATGAAAGGAATCCATCCTTCGGTCTGTACCCATCATATCTACATTAAAGAGGACTGTAAACCAGTCAGACAACCTCAGAGGAAAATGAATCCAGGCCTTAAGGACATTGTTAAAGAAGAAGTGCAAAAATTGTTCGATGCAGGATTCATCTACCCCATCTCGGACAACGAATGGGTTTCCCCTCTGGTGTTGGTACCCAAGAAAAATGGGAAGTGGAGAATCTATGTAGACTACAGAGAACTGAACAAAGCCACCAAGAAAGACCACTTCCCTTTGCCTTTCATAGATCAAGTGTTGGATGGACTGGCAGGAAAGAAGTTTTTCTCTTTCCTAGATGGGTTCAGTGGGTATAATCAGATCCAAATCAGCCCAGAGGACCAAGATAAAACCACCTTCACTTGTCCATGGGGTACCTTTGCCTACCGATTCCTTCCCTTTGGGCTATGTAATGCTCCTGCCACTTTCCAGAGAGCTATATTGAGCATCTTTTCCGAGCTGGTTCATGATTCGGTGGAAATCTATATGGATGACTTTACTCCTTACGGGTCTAGCTTCCAAGAGGCCTTGTCCAACCTGGGAAAATTTTTAAGCAAGTGCATTGAGATGAACCTGTCCCTTAGCCCGAAAAATGTGAATTCCTGATGACTGAAGGGACTGTGTTAGGTCATACCATTTCTCTCCAAGGATTACAGGTGGATCCTAATAAAATTGCTATTATCAAAAAGGTTCCACCTCCTCATAAGGTAAGAGATGTTCGGAGTTTCTTAGGCTTAGCGGGATATTATAGAAGATTCATTAAATATTTCAGTAAGCTAGCCTCGCCATTGTTTGGCCTCTTAGGAAAAGATGTTGAGTTTAAATGGACTGACGACTGTTAGAGGGCTCTGAATGAGTTGAAGGATAAGTTAGTGTCTGCCCCAATTTTGAGAGGCCCAAACTGGGCCCTACCTTTTCACATCCACATTGATGCCTTGAACAAAGCCATAGGGGCAGCCTTAGGACAAGTTGAGGAGAAACTTCCATATGCCATATACTTTGTCATCAAAAACTTGTCCAAGGCAGAAATGAACTATACTGTAACTGAGAAGGAGTTCTTGGCTGTGGTCCATTCCCTGAACAAGTTCCGACACTACATCACTGGCTATCAAACATTTGTACACACTGATCATGCTGCAATTAGATATTTAATGAATAAGCCTGATGTAAATACTCATATTATTAGATGGTTACTTTTGTTGCAACAGTTTGATTTGACTATCGTTGACAAACCAGGTAAAGAAAATGTTGTTTCTGACTTCTTGTCTAGATTGGATTTGCTTGCAGGTGAAGAAGGAACAGTGGATGACCAGATGCCAGATGAACATCTATTTGCTATCTTAGTACTCTCTCTGTGGTTTGCTGATATAGTAAATTACTTGGTCTCAGTACAGTTCCCTCCGCATCTATCCTCAAAGGAGAAGAGCAGAATCGTGAGGAAGAGTGCCTCATTCACTTGGATGGGGGGCAACCTGTTCAAACTTGGCCCCGTTCAGATCTTGAGGTGTTGTGTTAGGGAGGATGAAGTCTTTGACATTCTCCTAACCTGTCACGATGGACCCTATGGAGGCCATTTTGCAGCAAAGGTGACTGCCTTCAAAATTCTATAGGCATGCTACTATTGGCCCACTCTTCATCAAGATGTTAGAAGATACATCAGCCAATGTGACTGATGCCAGAGGATGGAGAAACCGACTCCAAGGGATGAAATGCCTCTCCAACCTCAAGTGACCCTTGAGCCATTTGAGAAGTGGGGCATGGATTTTGTGGGTCCTATCAACCCTCCTTCGAGGCAAAGGTCTTACATCATTGTGTGCACAGACTACCTAACAAAGTGGGCACAAACCAAGGCAATCAAAGTAGCGACAGAAGAAAAGGTGGCTGAGTTTTTAAGAGAAAACATCTTCTACAAATTTGGCTACCCAAGAGAGTTAGTCACCGATCAAGGAAGCCAGTTCACCTCCAACCTAATTGAAGACTTGCTCGCTCATCACAAGATCAAGCATAGGAATTCCACCCCATATCATCCTCAAGAAAATGGGCAGGTGGAAGTCACTAATAGAGCATTAGAAGGGATTTTGACTAAGGTGGTGAGCAACAACAGAAAGGATTGGGCAGATCTCCTGGTTGAGGCCACTTGGGCCTACAACACCACTTGGAAGACCACAACCAGTTTCACATCTTATGAGCTGGTCTACAGGAAGAGAGCTTTGCTGTCAATCGAGTTCGAGTACAACACATTGAGGATGGCTACTCAGCTGGACATAGATCTCAGCCATGCTCAACGTGAAAGGTTATTGCAGTTGATTGGGTTAGATGAACACCGAATGTAGGCCCTCCTCCACTCAGAAGTGGTTCAGCTTCAAAGGAAGATATGGCATGACCGACACCTTAATGAAAAACAATTCCAGCCAGGAGATTGGGCGCTGCTGTATGATTCCAGACATAAGGATTTCAAAGGGAAGCTGAGGGCAAGATGGCTAGGACCATATGCAGTGGAGAAGTGCAATGAAAATGGTTCCGTCCTTATCCAGACCATTGATGAAGAAGCCGTCCCCATGCTCATCAATGGGCATCGACTGAAGATCTACAGGAAACCTCTTTCGAGGCAGGAGTTCATCGAAACTGTGGAAAAATTAGTGTTGGTAATAGAGAAGGGTTCTGCCTCTATTCTGGCCACACCCTGAGCATCATCATATCAACTATATATATATATATATATATATATAATATATATAAAAGATCCTTGGGTGAACACCTCTCTGAGGCGCCCAAGGCAGATGGCAGGGGTGAAAACCTCATTGAGGCACCCCTGCTGTCTCTCGGAAAATAAAGAATTTGAATATAAAAACCCTTGGGTGAAAATCTCTCTGAGGTGCCCAAGGTAGATAGTAGGGGTGAAAACCTCTTGGAGGCGCCCCTGCTGTCTCTACAAAAAAAAAGAGGAAAAAGAAAAAAGAAAAAGAAAGAAAAAGAAAAAGAAGAAAGAAACAGAAAAAAGAAGCAAGTTTAATCCCTGAAAAATTGTTGCAGGTTGCAGGAATACAATGCAGAAAGAAGGCCTCCCAACACAAGGACAGGGGTCCCTACCAAGTTACCAAGCATCCTCACATACACTCCCTCCATGGACACTCATTTTTTTCAGGATTCAGACACAATTTGGTCGTGGTTCAACCTTCTACAGGAAGTTACAGGACTTTCTATAGGACTTTCTACAGGAAGTTCTGCATTTCTACAGGAAATATCCTGTAGAGCCTTTGGGCAAGCCAGAATCGATTATGGAGAGCGATTTGAAGCTTGAAATCTGTTGATGAGGCATGCAACCACTCTTTTCTTCCATCCTCCACTTGTTTCATCTCCTTCCACCACCATTGCCACAATCTGGTTGAATATACCTACACAGTCATACAAGAATCCTGTTTCCTCATATCAAATTTGTTTTTTCAAATGACAAATAAAGCATGCAGAGGCTCGTACACTTTACCTGTCAAGGCTCCTTCAGGACGCTTCATCCGTGAACGCAACTTTGTTTGTTTCAGCATGTACCTTAGGAGGAGAAACAGCTACAGGATGTCCTACAGGAATCCTGTAGCAGCTGATCCGGCTGGAGCACATACCATGGAGACACCAGCAGCTCACATCATACGAAGCCGGTGCATGTAGCATTTACCACCAGAGGGTCGGGTCCCGAAGTCTTGTATCCAACATCAGCCAATGAAAGAGGAGCTCCAACACCCGTGCACGAAGCAGCAACAAGCAAATCCAGCATTCCACGTCCCGAAGCCTGCAAAACACGTCCACGACCACACAGGTAAGTGTTTAACCTTATTTGTCGAATTGCAGGAACTATACTGTCATGCGGAAAGAGTTATTTTTGCTGACAAAACTAACCTCCCTAGGAGTCTAAGACTCTCTAGTGACAAACAAGACAATTAAGAGCAATCCTTCTCTAAACATACATTATTCTATGAGAAACCAAGTGTTTTTCGATCCTACCTCAAGTCCAAAGCTTGTTGCAGCAGTCCAGCCTCGTCGATCCAGATGAGCTCCTCCTTCACTTTGAAACCT
>APFE031122828.1:378004-389935 GCA_000404065.3 Pinus taeda
CAAAAGGCTAAAAAGGAGTTCTTCTTACCAGAGGAACAATTTTCAGAGGATAAGAATGGGGTCCAGAGAACCAGCCTACAACCATTTTGGAGCGAAGTCAGCCTTCAAATTATGAAATATATTACTTGTGAGGGGCGGTTCAACATTGTATATGGTTATCACTTCCGTTTGCTAACTGAGCTTAGGCACCAAATGGATTTGCCCACAGAACAAAAGTTGAGCATCCCCTACTTCCTCCTGCAATCCTTGATTGAGTGTGCCACAAAGCTGAGGGAGGGAACACCAGACCAGCTGGCCCATCATGGGCTTATCAAGCTCCTAGTAGAGGATGCACTCCATACCTACACTGTCCCTCTCTCCTAGGAAATTTTTCGAAATATGTCTAAGGATGATGACATCCGAATTTTGGCCAAGGAGCTCACTTCCTCCAGTAGTGAGGAGAAGGAGCACATTGAGGTAGAAAAGAAAGCTAAGGGTCAGGAAACCCCGGGAAAACCACCAAAGCAAGGAAATAAAGAGACACGAGAGAAAGGCCAAGCTGTTGAGGCCAAAACGGTGGGTGGTAAAATGACACAAACACCCAGGGAGAAAAGGTTGCAGAGCAGGGCAGAAAGGACTGAAAAAATCCAAGCAAGTGAAGGCACACCTAAGGCAGCCACAGCCAAGATAAAGGAAAAATCACCCCCAGCCAAGCATGCCAAAACAGTGCCAACTGGTTCTACAGGAAGCCAGAAGGCCATTTCTACAGGAAGTCCAAAAACTGCTTCTACAGGAAGCCAGAAACCAGTCAGTACAGGACTTTCTACAGGAAGTCTGAAAAAAGGGAAAGGGAAGGAAGAATCTCCTGAGATTCTAGCTAGGGAGGAAGCAATTGTGCTGGCTGCCCTCAGCACCTCTCCAAAGCAGAAAGAAAAGCGGAAGAGGGAGCGTTCCATGTATTTTAAGGCGAGAAGAAGCACAAGGATTAAAACTAGTAGACCAAAGGACAAACAGTCCAAAGAACGAATTACTGTTGAAGACACCCCATCCAAACAAAAGACATCCATAACATATGAGCGGGGAATCCCAAAGACATCCACATGGAAGGAAATGATGGAGAAATTGAACTCGGAGGCCTCTCTACAGGATGCCGAGGCTGCCCTATAGAAAACATTGGCTAGGCTGAAAGAGACCGAAAAGATGGAGGAAAAAGCAGCCAAGTCATCACAGGAGGAAGAGAAGGCCGATACCATTATGGAACCAAGCCCCTAGCCCAGCTCGGGTTCTTCTTATAACTTCTTAGAGGCCGGGAAAATCATTCCTCTAAAATTCACAGTGCCACTTTTCCTAGCACTAGAGGAAGAAAGAGTAAGGACCCACACTTGGATGAAGATCGATAAATCCAAGGGGGTGGCAGATATAGGCCCTCTGGAGGAAAAGCTCAAGGAGAACCAAAGCGAATTGGCAAGGGTACGACATGTGGAGAGCTACCAGCAGTCCAAGCTATGAGAAGAGAATGAGTTGCTTAGACAGCAACTATAGCTACAAGGATAGACAAAAGAAGACAGGCCTCACCTCTTACAACAACAACAGGAGGAGGCCACAACAGGCAAAGACACCACAGAAGAGCCTCAGGGAAAAAAAGGAATGCAAGCTGAAATTGAGGCACTAAACCGACAACTACAGGAAAGAGAATTGCAAGTAGGCCTAGAGATACAATCTCTAAAACAACAGATACAAGAGAAGGAGGCCCAACCGGCCTGCATGGCCAGTTGGGCAATGGAAGCTCTGCAATGTAGGTAGCCGACCAAATCCTATGGCCTATACTTCAGGGATCAGTGGATGCAATTTCAAATCAACACATTGGCACAGAGGGGCATCACTCAAATCTAAAACCCCCAATAGTTCATGGATTTATGTAACAATAGGTCGTCAGAAGACAAGGCAAGGCTATCAGAGTTCTACCTTCATAATTTGGCCCTTCCCAACATGACCTCGTGGGACCCCAACACAACAGTAGGGGATATGCAGCTTATGGCAATGACCTTATGGCTAAAGCACGAAGAAAAGAGAGCGGCAAAGGTCAGAAATGTCATGGACCGATAATTACAGGAACCACTGCTGATTAGAATAGAGTTAGGGGACCCCTCAGCATTGATATCCACCCACCAGCTCATAGCAACCGACTCTCAGGCCCTGTTAGAGTATGGATTAGTAGGCTCAGGCCATAGCACACTTTGAGGATATGGAACGACTATTGGGGGATAACTGTGTTCATGCTTGCACCCGTAGGTGGAACACATTGTCCCACAACCTCAAAATCAGGGAATACCACACTCCAACTAGAATGAGGGAGGCCTTGGCACGAGTGCCTCTCTACAAAATGTCTATGCAGAATCTTCACACCAACTGGATAGGCCTCAAGTTAAGTCCACCTTTTCTTTTGGGGTTGTTAGAAGGAGGCACAAAAGAAGAAGAGCATAAGCAGTGGGAAGAGGTGGAAAGGAAGGCCGGATTCCATGATAGTGAAGAGGATACTACTTCAGAAGCCTGGGATGTGAGGGAGGCGATCAAAGCAATTAAGGACAAGGAGCTGGACTAATTGCTCAAGGATGAGCAACCCATTTAGCAGGGGGGTGATGATGAGCCCCAAATTGGGTAAATTATTGGGCTCATTTTTCCTAATTATCCTTGTTTAGTCCTTGTTCAATCCTCCATTTTTCATAGATTATGCATTATTTTTTAGTATGTTTATGTCATTTGTACGAATAAGGGTGGTCACTCTTCCTAGGTGGCTAACACGTGCTTATTTCAGGTTTTTGGATACATGTTGGGGCAAAACCGAGCAATCATGGGCTAGGTGACAACCAAGCTTGAGGTGAGGATTCATAGGGGGGTTGTCTCTGACATTAAATAGCCCTTCCTCGGGATCTCCACCCTCAACTCTGAGCTCACAGGCCACCAAAACGGATCTTGAAGGCAGCCAAGCAGATTTTGGAAAAGGGACTGTCTACTAACAGTTGGGATAGCCGAGTCCCCTAGATTTAGGAGGCCTGCTAGGGCCCTCGTGGTGTATAAATGAGAAGGCCTTAGCCTTCGTAAGGGACTTTTGAAACCATTGCATTTTTGTTGCACTATAGTGCTGTCACTTTCAGCTCGTTTTCTTGTATCCATTTTGGCATAACTTTTGATTGATGACTATTTTTTGATAATGATAAGCAGTCCTATTTTATATCAACTCTGAGTTCTCTATAGGATTCGTAGCTCTCAGGGTTGGGCCCAACCTGAGAGCCTAGGGCCTCCTTCATGTACTGTTATCTTTCCTTTATGCATCGTTGTTTTTTTCTTTTTATGCATTTGCAAACGTATTTCTGTTAGGCAGATTAAATTGTGTTGATTAACTAGGTCACCGTTTATGGTTAGAATTGCTTCAGATGTTTAGAATAGGTTGGTATGATAATAACAGGGAAAACGATCCAGAAAAAGGGCCAACAAACACCTTTGGTTTCACCTTCCCTCATTGGATCAGGGGCTGGAATTGAAGTAACCTTGCTGTCCCAAACAAAAACACTATTTTTGCTTTTCCATGCAATCACTAGTGTACTTTTTTCATTTGCAGAAGTTGGTTGCATGTTCAGATCTTTGAAATGTTTCATTGCATAGTCGATATATATGGTCCCCTTTCAAATAAAGCTGCTGTTCATTAACTTTATTGTTGGTTAGATTAGATTAACTAGGACTTTGATTACTTGCAAGTCTTTATTGGTTTAGTTGAAAGTACACGGTGCAAAGCATCTCTACCACTTTTTCATCCACCCAAGCTTCATCAAAGCCATCTGTTCCATCTCCTAACTGGGTTTCTCATCTCACATTCATCGTCTTGCCCACGTAACCCTACCTTTTTGTGCAACCATTGTTTCAGCCTTATTTGAGCCAATTCAGCCATGTACACCTTCTCACCACTCCATCCACCAGTCCCTGGGCCACTTCAGACCCCTATCCTACGTCCATATCCATTCCTTCATCTTCCCTCACTCATCCACCTTCCAAAATCCCATTTCTAAACATCCTGTAGAAATTTCTGAACATCCTGTAGAAATTCCTGAACATCCTGTAGAACCCCTGCAGACTTACTATAGAAGCTCACAAACGAGGTTTCTTGGCAACCAAACTTTGTGAAACTCTCTGGAAGGGTGTTAGGGACTCCTTAGACCCTCTCTGAACCTTGCTGACCTCTTCCAAGCATTTCTCCTCATTGATCCACCCCTGCACAGTCAAGAACAGTGAAAGCATATGCATGATGAAACTGACGACTTAATCAAAAATACAAAAAGATGTTTTCTTCAGATAGAGGTAGTCTAGACACATGTATTTTACCTTCATAGAAGTAATGACATCTATTTCAGTAATTTGCATTCTCTTCTTTGCGTCAGTAGGACTAGCTGGTAGAATTAGGGTTTGCTAGGGTTTGCGCTTTCCTTCAGTTTTTCAATCTCTTTCCGCAAATAGATTAGCTTCCTTCAAGACTAGTTTCCATCCATCAGTTAAAAAGTTTCTTCTCAAGCTCATAGAAGTTGGCTTGAGCCCCTAGCGAACTTGTACTAGCTGACCAAGTGACAGCTACGACAAGAGCTAGTACTTGTGCATACAATACCGTCGCTTCCAAGTTTGTTACGAACTACCGGGTTGATAAAAGTAAAGAAGGGAGTCCCAGGAGTTGCAGCATTATTGCTGCAATACTGGAGCCCACCATCTAGCCAACATTGTGTGCTTTGATCTAAGTGAGAGATAGAGTTGTTAGTCAAGGCCTTGCTAAATGGAAACAATGTTGGTTGAAATGATGCTATAACAGATGGATTGCAAATTCGATTCTTCTTATGAGAAATTCTTCAGATTGAGAATGACCAAGTGCTATTATGAATACCTCCCTAGTTAAGAGGGAGCATTGAGGAAAGTGTATCTAGGTTCGGTCTTCATGATGACATGATCTTTGTATTTAATGTAATAAAATAGAATAAATTATTTTTGTAATCTTGCTGCATGGGTTTCATGAGTAAGAAGTGTCATTAGGTGAAAGACTTATTCTTGATGTCTTAAGAATTTATTTCTATGTCAAAGAATCATGTCACGAATCCATGTAAATGTGTAAAAGTATTCAACTAGTGTAGCATCCCTCCAATACCAAGATCAATGCCTCAAATCAAGCCCTCCAAAGTCTACAAGCGAAGCAATAAGGAGATGATCACGTCGGCTACAAAGAAATGAATTAAAATGTTTAAATACATGTCATGTCGGCTTGAAATAATGGACACATCTGTTCATGAGTTAAGTTTGGCTTACATATATGGATAACCACTGTAAATACCCATGAAGGGTAGACGAAAATGACATAGAAAATTTCAGATGTCTCTGATGAGCCACAGTAAAGGGTAAATCACAGTCAATGGAGGAAGGGATTCATAGTAGGAGCTGTAGTCATGAATTAAGGAAGCCACAAATAGTGAGGTAGCCAGAGTCAACAGGGAGCCGTATACAAGAGGAGCCATAGTCAAGGATAAATAGTTGTATATAAGGGACAAGAAGCCGCAGTCAAATCTGTAGTAAGGTAGGGTTCAACTGTCTCCTCGGATGGGTATAAGGAGCAACAAAACCCAGTCCTATATCTTGTCGACATACTTGTGACTAGAAGGAGAAACCCTCAGACGTGTAAGGTTGTACATTGTGATTCCAACCTTGACATATTTACGTGTATCCATAAAGATATATCTCAACAAAAAATATAATACTCTCAGCATACCTGTGGTGTCCTCGATGAATAAGAGAAGATTAGGCATCATGTAATGAAGTAATGATTCTCATGAATAGTCTCAACCTATCACAGTGCAGTCAAGGTATAAGTATATGTTGAGAAAGATATCAGAACCCCTTACTATCTCAACTTATTAGATATCACTATGATTATAGAACTCTGTCTCAACATACTTATTCTCGGTAGGGATCACTGTCGTCAAATATGTCTATGAGTGTATCTCAGTGACCTCTTGCATACACACAATCTTGACACATGTCTAGATCTCAGTTATGATGAGTGTAATATCACTCTTTGACTTTGACTGAATAAGGTTTATATTAAGTATAATAGTCACTCAATAAAGTGATGATATTATGAAGATGCAGTCAAATCAATGTGATGACATTGGCATGGTAGAAAAGAAGAGGATGCCCTTAGTAAGGACCTGAGATCTCAAGATGCAGTCTCTATGATACAGGAGAAATCTTAGTGATGCGACAATGATATCAGTGATGCAAATAATGATCTCAGCAGTGACATGAAGAGGATTGATGACTTGGTCTTGGAGAGGTAGATTTTGTCAAGGGTCATGGTCTTGGTATTCGTTAATGGAATCTCTATAAGAAGAATTTACGCATGGGTTTTCCCCTCTAAGAGGGAGAGGTTTTGGCCCTGGCAGAAAGCTAAATTATTTGTGTTCTTGTCTCTTTTTTTTTTGGTAGCATTTTTATGAAGTAATCAAATACACCAATAATGAATGGGACATCTAACTATGATAAATTGTTTAAACACTTTACAAATTGTTATCTTGTAGTGAAGAATCAAGCTAATGTCTACATGCCCTAGATTATTCAACATATTGGAGGCTAATTTTTTCACACTCTTTTGAAGTTTGTCACAATCCTCATTCTCATAAATATAAGATTATTTGAAGACTATTTTTGTAACAGTCCTGGTGAAAATTCCATGTAATAAAAGTTAATAAAGGCAAAAAATAAGACCACGGGTAAGGGACACCTATTCCAAGCTGAATGTTGGGCAAAGATATCCTAGTGGGCATCACTGGATTTGTTTATGGCTAAAGGAAATTGGAAAATGCATAAAAAGGAAAAAAAGAATTCTCGGCACATTTATTTATGAAAATAAAGGAAATTAGGAGAAAAGTAAGGCGAAAGGTCATAGGTTGCATGTGAGGAGGAAAATGAAGGAAAATAATGGGAAATGAAGAAAACAAAGGCCTCATTAATAAAAAGACTTCTGAGGATCAGTTGGTAAAATTTTGTCAGTTAAGTTTTTGAGCTCTCTTATTATTCTCTCTCTCTCACTCTTGGACACTTAGAGTTTCCTTGGAGCACTCTAGATTTGGAGCAAGGAAGGAAAAACAAGTAAAGGGAAGGAAGGAAAGTAAGGATCAAGGAAGGAAGAGAAATATCAAGAAGCTTCAACAGGAATACTTGCAGGTAATATATTTCACGTGTGATTTCTTAGTTGGTTTTGACATGCATGGCTTTGCATGTTTGTGTATAGTTATCTCGTTGTTGGTGGCATGGTTTTTTCCCGGTTATGACAGTGGTTTTCAGCCTCGCCTTTCCTTTTCCGGATGCCATTGTGTGTTGGGATATTTATCTCGGTTTTGATCTTTGGAATTTCTGGATGGATTTCAAAATCCGAGGTGGAGGTGGTCTCAAGGTTGATTCCCAAAGGCATAGGAATCCCTTGACTGGTTTTGTGGGATAGACAGTAAATCCTGAGAGAGGAGTATCGGTTTAGGGCCTAGTGATCCGATGTGGATTGCGGTGTAGACTGAGAGGCTGGTGTCTTGATTTAGGGCCTAATGATTCAGAATTGGATTGTGGTAAAGCCTAAGAGATAAGGAGACATAAAATTCCTCAAGGATAGTGATGGATTGTTGTATTGATGGATTCCAAATGACATTCCAAGTTTGGTTTGGTTTTGTAATCAGAGCATCAGTTTTGGTGTGATCATGATTTGGTGAGGGTGGAGGTGCTTTAACCTCTGGATTCCCTTGGTTGTTTTGCATTGGTTTATCCATGAGAACCCACATTCATGCTTGGAATATGGAACAAGGGCAATTGGATGAAAGAAATATTTGGTTCAACCATGTCTACAGTCGGGTGGTATGTGGAAGTCCTGAACCTAGTCGAATTTGCCTATGGTTAATAAAAGATAAGTTCTCTTTCTTTTGTACTTGTTTATATGTGGATTCAAAGGCTCTTATCTCACTTTTATTTCCATGGTTTTATGCTGGTTATAAGCATGGTTAATTGACTAGTTCATGTCATGGCTACTTCATGTATTTACTTGTAATGGTTAAGATACTGGATACAAGACCTAATTGATGTCATAATAGTTCAAGGGATATTGTGGTGATCCTTCTTGTCATTTTTCATAAAAGTTTTCAGTCATTCATGTTCTGTCTTGTATCCTAGACCTGTAGATTGCATTAATGCCAAGTGTTTGACAAAATGTTAGTCTCGGTTGCGGATGGCCAAGCCTAGTCTTGAAGTTAATTTTTGGCTCATTAGTCTTGTCATCACGTGTTTAATGGATTCTGGAAGTTACAACAAGTTATGGGAAGTGGCTGGAATTAAGGGCTAGAAAAGTACCTTAAATTCCATGGATGTTGCCATAGGTATGCTGGGACAAGTCCTTGGATTCAGGTATGCAGGCTTGTGGGAGCTTCCAAAGGTCCCTTGATGTTGGCATGCCCATAGAATGAGAGCATCCAGAGGTCTAACAACTCAATGGGACCCAAGGTTAGGATGCTTGCATGGTTGGATTGCCTTCTGGGAGTGTTGTTGCTAATATGGAGGGTATGGTTGATGTCTTTCTGTCGATTCCATTTCCTTAAGGTAACCAAGGAGGTTGAATCATATCATAGTAGCCTCTTGTCACATATTTACCATGGTTGGCCAGTTATTTGGGTAGATGTGGGAGGAGGGTGGTTACATATTAGTATCATAGCAGGTTGGAAAGTGGTACTAATTTTGTTCTTTTTTAAAATGTGTGAAATTTTATCGATTTTGCCTAATATGTAAGGGAGGTGAACCTTGCCTAAATGATCATCTAGTGGTGTTTTGTTTTTAGGATTCTCTGCATTCTTAAAGGCTTTGATTACTTGGTGTTTATTGTATCCATTCTCTATGAATACATTCATAAGATGGTTCTTCTCATCTTCAAAGTGATTTTCATCCAAAATACAAACGACCATGGTTGCTAGAATGTTGAGAACACCGATTTTTTAGGATGGATGGCGGTGAGAGTTGGCATGCAGGTAATGTTCTGTGTGGTTTTTCTTTCGATAAACCTGGTGTGATATGAAGCCATCTTTGTTTCTTTTGATTAGGATGTCAAGAAAGGGAAGACTATCATTTTCCTCTATTTCCATGGTAAATTTGATAGAATTTGATAGACTATTTAGGTGTTGCAGGAAAGTGTTTAATTTTTCTTTTCCATGAGGCCAAATAATGAAAGTGTCATCGAAAAACCTTTTCCAAAGTTTGGGTTTTAATGGGGAAGATTCAATGGCCCTAATTTCAAAATCCTCCATAAAGAGATTAACAATGATAGGAGATAGAGGGGATCCCATGGCTACACCGCACGTCTGTTCATAAATTTCATCTTTAAAACTAAAGAAGGTAGATTTGAGACAAACCTCAATTAATTTGGTTGTGTCAAAGTTTGTGATTTTATGGATCACTTCCATGGCTTCATTTATGGGTATGTTGGTATAGAGAGATTTAACATCAAAACTGGCTAATATGTCATTGGCATCTAGGTTTAGATCTTTGATCTCATTGATGAAGTGGGTGGAGTCTTTGACAAAGGAACTAGTGTTTCCAACCAGAGGTTTTAATTTTTTATCTAGGTATTTTGCCAACTGGTAAGTGGGACCTCCTATAGTATTGACAATGGGTCTTATGGGGATGCCTTCTTTGTGTATCTTCAGGACTCCATAGATTTTGGAGGTGTATGAGTTGTTTTCTAATAGATTTTTAATGTTGTGTTCTTTACTTGATTTTATCAGATTATTTATGTTTCTAGAGATCTATTTTAAGGGATTATTATTTAGTTTAATGTAACAAGCACTGTTCGTAAGGTGGTCTATCATCTTTTCATTATAATATTTTGTGTTCATTATGACGATTGCACCACATTTTTCAGCTCTTAGGACTACAATACCAGGGTTTTGATTTAAGGTTTTGAGTGCTAAATGATCACATAATTGATCGTTAATTGATGTAGGCATGGAACGGGTTGCCACATAATTGACCGATGACGAGGAAGATGCCATTGGGACAAAAGGACCATTTTGGGAAGATGGTTGTCTAGAAGCCATATTTGGACCGAGAAATGAAAGCTGGTCAATGGTGACAATTTTTCCTTCATGCGAGAAACACATCACTCGAAATAGTGTTGAACAATAGCTCCTATGTCATAAACATAGTCACGCCCAAGAAGTAAATTGTAATCTAAAGGGCCTGGGACTACCATCACATTGAGATAAACAATTTTGCCTCCCAAAGTAATAGACAATTGAGGAAGGATCCCTAATGATTGACTGGTTCCTGTGTTAAAAGCCAACAGATTCTGGGTAACAGGCACAAGTGGCAGTGAACTGAGTGCCTGCCAAGCAACGAAGGAAAGGATACTCACATATGCACCTTCATCTATAATAGTGTCAGATACAATCATATTATAAACTTGTACTATGATCTGGAAAGGCACATAAGAAGGAAGATCACATCCTGCTCATTGATTCCTATCAAAGGAAGTGACCAGACTACTTGAAGGGGGTATCATAAGAATGGGAGAATTACCCCCTTGAGTTATGAGAATGAGAGGATTTTCCTCCTGTCTTGATGGAATAGAAGGGTTGCCTCCAAGCTCATTGGAATCTGAAGAAACGAAAAGAATCTGAGTGGTATCATACTCACTCTCTACGGGAAAGGTACGATTAACTGAAGGTGAAATCGGGTCAACTATTTCCTCGACCTATGATTGGTCAGGTATAGACTCTTGGGATTCAAATTAAGAGAGAGTGGGTTTGACTGACGTTTGATTTGGGTTAGCCACTTCATCAACTAGTGAAGGATTAAGGGAGAGTCTCCTGTAACCAGATGGAACTGGCTGTGGAGAAGCAGGATGGTTATTCAACACTTTTTGGGCTTCATCCAGATAGGGACAAAGGTGAATGGGGTGATTCCCTTTGCATAACCTACATGGAAACTTAACTTTACCCTTCTTTCAATGAACTTTACTACCACTAGTTGATGATGTGTCACCAACATGATCTCCAAAAATTAATACACGGGATGATGTGAATGAGAAGACCATTCTTCTAAGATCTTAGGAATACCAGAACAATTTCGAAGAAGATGGTCTCCCGTACAAATTTTGCAAGGATATCGAAGTCTGTGAGGCTTATCGCACGATTTCTCATCGGAAGTTTCATTCGAAGCAATGGTTTCTTAGTTGCCCCCTTGCTGAATTTTCTTCTTCTTCTTATCCACCTAGTTACTAGTGTCAATACTTTCACTAGGAGAAGAGGAAGAAGGGGAGGAAGAAACAACTGATGAAGAAGGTAAAGGGTCAACTTTAGGATCAACTGGAGGTTGATTTTGTCCAGTTGTAGGAATATTCAGTTGTGGGGCCAAGGAGGTTGAGAACAACCATACTGGCAAGCCGATGGTAAGTCTCGAAAGGGACAATGCAGCCATATAAGGAGCACTAATATTTCTAAAAGGAGGAAAAGGACTAGGATTCCCATTAAGGAATTCCTTGATCGATGGACTCCAGAGTTGTTGCCATATGTCTCAACCTAAGATCAACTAAGGAGTGACATGGAGGATGTTATCCACAGTCAATTAATTTTATTTTAATCAAAATAACATAACAAAACAAAAGAGGCATAATCCAGGCAAAATGATTACCAAGTAACCAAGGAAAATTTTAAGAACCCCCCCTAAATTTACAAGTATAATAAATGGGCGAATGTCCATGGTATATAGGAAAAATGGAAGGTGATTTTATCAATAATATAATATGTATATATAATATTTTGGCGAATCTCTCACCAGGCATGGCGAATATTTTACTCAATTATAAAATCTTGTAAGATCTTGGTATTACCATGGGTT
>APFE031122828.1:389955-399963 GCA_000404065.3 Pinus taeda
TTAATAATGGTTTTTTTGCATGGTATTAATAACAATCTAGTCCATGGTATTTGTCCCATAGTATTTTTCCCATAGGTTACACCTAATATAACCCATTTTTTGAGTGTTCGTAAATATAAGGTGAATTATGGAGTAAATATAAAAAATGTTTTATTTGTTTACTATACCTCTAGTTTATTTATATTTTTATTAATTTACCATACCTCTTTTAGAAATATGGTATTTGGCCCATAGGATTCACTTAAATAAAAACTCTTTCTTGAGCCTTCACAAATACAACGAGGATTATGGATTAAATATAAAAACAGGTTTTATTTATTTACCATACGTCTAGTTTATTTATATTTTTATTTATTTACCATACCTTTTGAGTAAATCTAAAAAGACGTTTTATTTATTTACCATACCTCCACTTTACTTATATTTTTATTTGTTTACGCCCTTGCATGTATATAAGGTGACTTATGGAGTAAATATAAAAAATGTTTTATTTATTTACCATACTTCTCATTTATTTATCTTTTTATTAATTTACCATACCTCTTTTATAAATATGGTATTTGGCCCATAGGATTCACTTAAATAAAACCTATGCTTGAAAATGGGCGAATGGATTCACTTAAATAAAACCTATTCTTGAAAATGGGCGAATCGAAGGTTGTAACTCCTAATTTCAAGGGCTAAATTTACCTTTTTTACCCTCTCCCTTAAAATAAGGTGGGCTATTTGAGGTGATTTGTAAAAATGTACTATGATACAAAATATTCACCCACTAAAAATTTAAAACCCCTTAATTGCCCCAAAGGGCGAACATTCGCCCCTAAAATGTTCTATGCAAGTAACTGTGAACTGCAATATACTGCTTCAGTAAACCAAGGACTTAACATATGTGCAGGAAATATCCTCGAATGTTGTTTTCAGTGTATCATAGTATACAAGGCGGTCGACTCTGTTACCTATGGATGGATATGAACCTAATGTAGTCCTTCCAAATATACCCGAAAGTACGTGGAGGCTCAATCTGTGTTAGCGCTGTCTAATGTGAAATTGCACAGTGAGAGCATTCCCTTATACTTTTCGTACTATAACACCACTCGATATACCCAAAAGTACGTGGATGAGCTACAATATACTTACGTACGCGGAGTGAGGTATCACACTCGAAATGTATCGCAGACTATTAGCAACAGCTGCAATGCTTAACGACGCCAAAACACATCTCGAGCCTAGACCTCTAAATGTTATGCATTAAGTTACAATGCTCCATTAGGTTAATTGATATAAATTTTAGTTGATCTTGTTTAAACGTTTTCCTTTCAGGTTCACCACGTGATGTTTATGAAACTCCTAGAATGCAACTATGATGAGAAACATTCTTTTCATTTGATTTAAACAATGAAAACTGTAACTAAAAGGGATAGAGCAATCAGAATCTTTAAACAAAGAGCATAGAGCACATCTAATGCAACTTTCCCTATACTATTCCTACAAGCACACACAAACTTCTAAATGAATTGTGCATGTTTTTATTTTCATTCCTTTAATGTTTAGATGAACATAAAGAAACTAAATGCACAAATGATCAATCAATGCTTTTCACAAGAAACAAAGACTTTACGACAATTA
Organism: Pinus taeda; assembly: GCA_000404065.3. NCBI lineage: Eukaryota > Viridiplantae > Streptophyta > Pinopsida > Pinales > Pinaceae > Pinus > Pinus taeda. The sequence goes on from APFE031122828.1 coordinate 391,582, forward strand.
TTTTTCAGAAAATTAAAGACTAATCAATATAAGCTAAAGTTGACAATGAATTGATAATGATAAAGAAATCTCTTAAGAAACACTAAACAATCAAGGTCAAAGTAGGGCTAGGAAAGGAAATGCAATTAATTTCAGAGACATATAAAACATTGATCTTTCAACAAACAACATCAGAAGAAACTATGGAAAAATCAAGAAAGAGATGGATTGTTTGGCTTGACAGGGATCAATACGACCCTGAGTGGGAGACAGTGCGTGTTGCAGAGCACTATCTCTAAGCCAAGGGTGCTTTGCAGTGCACTGTACCCTGACCAAGGGTGCATTGGTAACAGAACATTCCTAGAATAGGCATTTCAGTGCAAATTAACCAAAACAACTTCAAAATGATTGAAAAGAGATCAATGAAGTCAAGTAAAGTCTACTAGGATGTAATACGATAAGAGTAAACTACCAGGAATGATGGTCATTCTCCAGTGGAGTCACCAATTTGTTATATGGAATTTATACCTATGGAAAATTACATCTTCCCTAAGTGGGTAGTTACACTTGGAAAAATAGAAGTAAAGATGTTTAACCTTTTCCTACAATAGGCAGACAAGATAAAGGAACCTACTTGTGATCCTTCACTTCCTTTGAATTTCTCCCATCACTCCCGCTCAAACTGAATTTGCTCATTAGTACCTGTCGACATAAACATAAGACGACAACAATCAAAGGATATGATCTATCTACTGTAAACAAATGGAATCAACAACATTTGAGCATACATTCATCATCGGTATAGACAAAAGTATTTGAAAAGGAACAAACAACTTTATTGGTTGATAGAAGGAGAAGTTACACCCAATATGGTTCAATCCCGTGTCACTCATCCAACTTATTCCAAACCCTCATCACACCAATAACACATCAATCCAGCCGCATAACAATACTTGACAATGATTTTAAGTCTCAAACCAATAGTATTTCTCTATAATATCCAAGTTCTAGCCCCCTGATCACTATGATGAGTGGTCAATCTATAAAGAAATGCAAGTGGTTTTGTCATAAATTGGGCATTGAATTGTGTTGAAAAGTGTGCAACAAGAAATGATAAATTTAGGAAGTGCTAAAAATAGCACTTATAAAAATAGTAGTTTGGCCAATGATAATTTTGGCCACCTTGGGTGAGAGGTGAAACTGCTAAAAATAGAAACTTCTAAAAATAGCATTTATGGGTCCCTTCCTATTTTTCACAGTCCCTAGTCTAACTATAGGAAGTAAACACGAAATTGTTCTTACCACCAATTTAAAATATTAATTAATTAATCTCTATGAGTTAATTAGTTATGGAAAATTAAACTTGAAGTCTTTGTGAGATCATGCAATTATTTTCTCTCTTGATTTAGGAATTTATCTCTTGATTAAAGGAGATAAGGATCAGTTCTATATTATGAGGATCAGTTGACTTAGTTTAACTTAGTCAAGTCCAGTTACATTAATTTAACAAGTTGTTAAATTAATGAGATATAGTTTGATGATGCTTGCATGCATGTGACAACTATTATTTTCAGATAACTGAGTATTCTCTCATGGATAACTGATGCATGGCAGTTTAGATAGAGACCCAGTTGAGACCAGTAGAGAGACAATGTACTATCAGATGCTTGGATATTTCTAGTAAATATTCCTTGCATGAGGAAGGAATCTATTTTCTTCTATAACTACATAGTTGTACCTGAGGTGACAGCAGGTATGGTTAGGCCAATTTACAACCTATATATTGAGGCCTAGGTAGTCCATGTTTTTCATCTTCTGATTACAGAGAGAGAAGGATAGCTATTGAGCTCATTCTTTTTGTATGTTGTTGAGGATATCCACTTGATTGATAATACAGTGTTGGGGTTTTATGCTGGTGCTTTCCCTGGTGATATATTTTGTGTTATGTGTGATTGATTCCTTCTGATCAGTTATATGTGTTCATGCTTGATGTTGCTCATAATCAATTAAGCTTCCACAAATTTTATGGTAGATGTAGATATAGTATTATGCTTTAGTACATTGCATATATCAGTTTGATCTACAGGTGAAATTTCTACATGATATCAGTGAGCTAGCTGATTTGTAGAGAAAATTCTACACGGTATCAGAGCACAGGTGATCAAGGAAGAACAATATACAAGAAGGAATTCGAAGTTTATTATTCGGGATATAGATCTCAAGTTCTTATCACATCTATTTCACCGATGGCGTTCTATGGTTTGAGGCTTGAGTATGCCCTTGATGGCAGCTCAAACTACATAGCTTGGAAGGATCACATGGAGGCAGTATTGGAAGATAACAGCCTTAAGGACTTCATTGATCAAGAAGTCCCTAAGCCTATTAATGCTACTCAACTTGCGGAATGGAAGAAGTGTGTGGCTAGAGCTAGGATAATTCTCTTGGAGGGAGTGCAAGATCACATTGTCTTGAGCCTCCATGGGAATGAGATTCCATTTGCAATGTGGAAAACATTGAACAATTTATATCAGAATAGCAATTACCAGAGGAAGTTGGCAATGCAGGACAAACTTCAAAAAATCAAGTGTGAAAAGTATGAGATGATCTCTATGTATCAGACCAAGCTCATCACATGCAGGGATGAGCTTGCAAGTGTAGGGGTAGTGACAACTGATGATGATATGGTGATTCTAGTACTCCTTGGTCTTCCTAAGAGCTGGCATAGCTATCAGGACTCGGTTAATGGAAGGGAGAAACTGCTAGATTGGGAATGACTATGGTTGGATTTGATGCAAGAGGAGATCAGATGGAGCACCATAGATGGTTCTTCATCCATGGAGGATGAGGAGAACTGTGACTTAGCGAGTAAGGCAAAGAAAGGGAAGGAGAAGGTTTCTCTTTCCGAATCCAGTTCTTCCAATAGTGGGAAGAAGGTTGAAAAATCGAAAGTGCAATGCTTTTGTTGTCATGAGGTGGGCCATTATGTTGCAAATTATCGATAGAGGAAATAAAAGAAGGGATCTGGGGAAGGATCTAAAGTGAGGCACTTGCTTCACAGTTTGAGTTGGATTTCACACTCTTCGCATGCATGGTTTCATCCATGGTGGGAAGTGGCTGGTTTCTTGACAGTGGAGCTTCTTTCCACATGACCGGCGACAAGAGTTTGTTCAGTCCTTTGGAGGAGAAAGATCTTGAGATACTCATAGTGATGGGTAATGATGAAAAGTATAGTGTCTCAGGTGTAGGCATGGTTATTTTTCAGAGGGAGCATGGAGCTCACCTTACCTTGACTGATGTCAAGTACATACCAGGACTGAAGAGAAATTTGGTGTCAATTGCGATGCTAGAAGACAGAGGCTATGATGTAGTCTTCTGTAAGGGAAAGGTTTTCCTTGGACACATCATCACTAGACAGGTGAAGCAGATTGGTTCACGGGTCAAGAACCTATATGCTCTTAAGCTTCAAGATGCATGCATGGCCTTGAAAAGCAAGGCAATTGATGGAGACTTGGTGATGGAGAGGGAGGGTATGTTACCTCTCAACATGCAGCGTCAGAAGAAGTCTCAGGTGGAGGAGCCAAGATTGGTGCAATAGCTTCAGGAGGTTGTGGAGCAGCCACAACAGGAGAAGCTGAGAGGAGATCGAGTAGAGACATCTACTCATGTAGAGACCTCCAGTAGGGGGAAAGTTCAAGCCAGGTGAGCAGAGGGATCACATGCAGCCATACCTCCAAGTAGGAGGTGGGGAGATATAGAGTGATCGTCCCAAGGAGGAGGGGCAGGATCCTTGAGGTACCCAACCTCTTGGATGAGACCTTGCTATGGGAGCCCCGATGTGGAGTAGCAGGAACTGACTGATTAGGTAGAGACAGATGTGGATGGAGCGGCAGAGAGAGCTACAACGCAGGGAATCCCAAGACAGCGCAGAGCATGTAGGCTGCATCAATGCGAGAGGCACAAGTGCGTTGCATAGTGCAGGGTAGCACAAAGAAGGGTGCAACGGTGCGAGATGCATGGAGATGTTGCAGTAGCGCAGAGGTCAAAGAAGGAGCACTTGTTAGCAGCATGTAGAGCTTCAGCATCAGAGTATTTTTCTAGCCCAACAGAGAGGTCAGTTGGGAGTTTTTTTTGTTCTGAGTGTTACTGGAGCAACTGCACTTGGTAGATGTGTTGCATGCAGAACATTCCAGAGTTACATGATCAGGTTTGAGAGGAAGCCTTTCTTGTTGAGAGGGAGTGTTGAAAAGTGTGCAACAAGAAATGCTAAATTTAGGAAGTGCTAAAAGTAGAACTTCTCAAAATAGCATTTTGGCCACCTTGGGTGAGAGGTGAAACTGCTAAAAATAAAAACTTCTAAAAATAGCATTTCTGGGTCCCTTTCTATTTTTAGCAGTCCTTGGTCTAACTATAGGAAGTAAAAATGAATTTGGTCTTACCAGCAGTTTAAAATATTAATTAATTAATCTCCATGAGTTAATTAGTTATGGAAAATTAAACTTGAAGTCTTTGTGAGATCATGCAATTATTTTCTCTCTTGATTTAGGAATTTATCCCTTGATTAAAGGAGATAAGGTTCATTTCTATATTAAGAGGATCATTTGACTTAGTTTAACTTAGTCAAGTCCAGTTAGATTAATTTAACAAGTTGTTAAATTAATGAGATCTAGTTAGTTGATGCTTGCATGCATGTGTGTAATATTCCTAATTAGCCATGGCTAATTGGAATATTAGATTTTGTTCAATTTTTGCCTTCTATAGTTATTTGTAAATTGAAAAAAAAAAGTGAGGACGGGGGACATAACTCACTTTTAGAATAAAAAGTCACTTCCTAGTAGCACAACATTGTGACTCAAAGGGGAGCCAAAGGGGCCAAAGGGGGAAGCAAAAATGGAGCCGACGCAGACACATGGAGGGATTGCATAGGAGGGAAAAAACACTTGGCAAGAGAGGAATCACACAAGAGGAGGTAAGCCTTGGGATTGAGAGAGGCAAGGGCTATAAAGGAGAGAGGAGCCCCCTCATTTTAATCATTTGGGTGATGAGCATTTGTGATAGTCATTTCAGCTTAGAGCACGTTGGTTGTTTAGCTAGTCTGCAGCATTGTTTAGTGCATTGAGTGTCTCCGTTCGAAGATCTCACCCTTAGCCCCGGGGGACTTCGAGTTCCTGCTTGGGCAAGGTATTTCCATTGGCATTCCACCAATAGTTTCATCAGCATTTCAGCAGCAGTTTCATCAGCATTTCAGCAGCAGTTTCATCAACGTCTTTGAGGAACTGTGCGGAACCCCAAGGGGGTGATTTTCGGGGGTCGGCCATTTCAGAAAATCTTTCTGGGTTTTTCTGGGTTTCGTGAGTAGAGTCCGATTCTATAGTTTCAGCATTTTCTGAGGAGGGGAGAAGCCCCAAATCCTCATTCGATTTCTAGCAGCAATAGTGGCATGACAGTTTTCCAGCAGCTGGGACGCAGATCAGTGTGAGGCCATTATAGGAAATCGTTCTGGGTTTTTCTGGGTTTATTAAGTAGAGCCCGAATCCAAAGTTTCAACTTTTTTTGAAGAGGGGAGTAGCCCCAAATCATCATTTGTTTTCTAGCAGCAGCAACAACATAGTAGCAACATCCACGCAGAGAGGCCATTCTTGTCATTCTGAGAGTATTTCTTCACTTGCCTTATGCAAGTCGAGGTGCCATCTGTCTAATCACCTCTTGTACTCATTTATTGCTCAGTATAATAAAATGGCTTAGCATTTCTCGCTGCATTTCTTGTGTATCTGCTTATATTTCTGGTTCACATTATTATATGTTGTTCCACTGTTATTTTATCACTTGTGGATTATTATATCATTTGCACATATTTGGTTGGAGATTTTGCTGGGGCTTGAGGAATATTCTGGGTTAGGGATATTATAGTGGTATCAGAGCATAGATATGGCTCAGCCTGTGGAGCTAGCAATCTATGACACTGGGGGAAAAACCCTATATTTGTTACAGAGGTCAAAGATACAGAGACATTGGGCATAGGTTGGAGAACACTTAAGGAGAGGGAGACTTTGTTTCGGTGGTGGACGTAGAATAGGAGGAGCCTGTGGTGGATGCAGAGTAGGAGGACCCAATGGCAGATGATGACAGGAAGAGATTTACGGATATTCTCCTCAAATTAATGTAGGATTTTTCGAGGTAGATTGAGGTGATGGGGCAGAGATTCACGACAGTAGAGGCCAAACAGCGAGAGAGCCCACGCATTTTTCAGATTAGTGAGGGATCAGGTGCATCCCATCACTTTCCAAAGCAGCGTGATACTACGCAACAGGGGGCCTCACATGCCCCTACACGCTCTACCATGCCCACCTTCTTAGGAGCAGACACAGAGGCTGCAGCCCAGTAGGAGGCAGAGCCCAGACATATGGGCGATTATTTTGCAGAGTACTAGGCCTATGGGTAGGAGTTCAGGGAAGCCCTCTCATTCAGAGATTTTGTTCAGCTCTGGCGGGATAACGGACCCCGCGACCATCACAAAGGGTACCGATGTTACCATGATGGCGACACCCATTGTGCAGCAAGTAGATTCCACTTGCCTATGTTTGATGGTTCATCAAACAGTTTGGCAAAGTCTTGAGTGGAGAAGCTGGACATTTATTTCCAGCTTAACCAAATGTCGGAGACAGAGGCCATCAAGGTGGCAACATTTCATTTGGATGGTGAGGCCCAGGATTGGTGGTTTCATGGGATGGTTACTATAGGGCACTCCACAGTGATGACATATGCCGAGTTTACCAAGAGACTGATGGGGTGATTTGATCGGAGGGATCTAGAGCAGCATTTTGTTGAGCTGACAAGGCTTAAACAGACATGGAGCCCAGAGACCTACATTACAGATTTCTTGAGGGTCTCTATGATGGTGCTAGACGTATCCATGGCACAGAGGGTCTATATGTATGTTGAGGGGTTAGAAGAGCCACTTCAGGGTTTAGTCCGATCTACTAAACCAACCACACTCTAGGACGCTATCAGCAGGACCTAGGACTTATAGGATGTCTTACCTAGGACCCAGACACCTTACCCCCAGAGACAGAATTTTCACTCTAAGGGGAAGGATGTGAGGATTCCTCCTCCAAAGGGGAATCCAGGACGAGCACAACTTGACGATGATGCCAGGAGGGAACTGAAGAAGAAGCGATTGTGCTTCACCTGTCAGGAGCCATGGGCACCAGGACATAGATGTACTGCTGGCAAAGCACATTTTATTGAGGTCTTCTCCGAGAGCAGTGGAGAAGAGGATCACGAGGAGGATGTGGAGGCAGGAGATAGCCATGCCATACAGGGACCTTTGCCACCTCCACCACCAGTAGCAGGTGGTGCATATTTTGCACCCACCGGAGGGGCCCTTGTAGCATTGTGAGGAGTTCCCAAGTATCTGACGCTACGCGTATGAGGGATGGTACGTGGCCACTGCATATCAGTTTTGGTTGACAGTGGGGCAACCCACAACTTCATCGATGCACAGATGGTTGAGCGGGGAGGTATTCAGATAGAGAGCTTCAATGGGTTTTCAGTATTGGTCCCAGGAGATCAGACCATGACATGTGCTCATTATGTTCCAAAGCTTTCAGTGACGATGAGCACCCACACATTGACTGACCATTTTTTCGTGGTCGATATTTCGGACACCAACATGATACTGGGTGTTCAGTGTCTCATCACTTTAGGGAAGGTCACGACAGATTGCAAGACCCTAGAGATGGAGTGGGATGATGAGAAGATAGGGAGGCATGATAAGATACGGGGACAACACACATATCCGCCTTAGATTGTTTCAGCTCATCGAATGGAGGCAATCTTCCAAAAGGGAGACATAGAGTGGGTAGTAGAGCTGCGTACATTAGAGAGAGGGACTATAGGGCGGATGATACATCCGGAGATACAGTCCATCCTTGACTAGTATGCCATAGTGTTTGGAGAGATTCCACTAGAAAAGTCACTGGACCGGGGGTTTGAGCACACTATCGAGCTTGAGCAGGGCATCCAGGCAGTGATCACCACCCCCTATAGGCACCCCAAGGCCTATTGAGATGAGATTGAGCGAGTTATCCAGGAGTTGTTGGCTCTTAGGCACATTCGACCGAGCACGAGTCCTTTTGCTTCTTATGTGGTGTTGGTGAAGAAGAAGGACAGTACATTGAGGATGTGCATCGACTACAGGGTGAGGATTGATCACAACAGCCTCAAGTTCTTTCTGGAGTAGAAGCAGCTACAGGAGAGGTAACAGAAGTGGATCAGTAAGATCCAAGCATATGACTTTGACATTGAGTATGTCAAGGGTAAGAACAACATGGTAGCAGATGCCCTTTCACGTAGACTAGCCACGTTGTCTCTTATGAGCTTGGATACAGACTGGAGGGCTCGACT
>APFE031122828.1:418732-473451 GCA_000404065.3 Pinus taeda
ATAAAATAATAATAAAATATTATTGCGTCGACCCTCTACAGCCACTATGGTGGTAGATCTCACATAAAAACATAATGTAGATGTAATTGTAAACAATCTAGTATGAGGGTAGATCTCAAATAAAAACGCAAACATGTAAATGTAAACATAATGTCTAACATTTAACATTTTTAATATAATGTAGGCCTATTTAAAAATCAATCTAATTATTAGTATGTATAAACACAATATAAACTTAAAATATAAAGGGGTTTACAAATACTCAAAAAAAATGTATGGTAAACAAATAAAAATATAAATAAACTAGAGGTATGGTTAATAAATAAAACCTTTTTTATATTACTCGAGAGGTATGGTAAATAAATAAAAATATAAATAAACTAGACATACGATAAGTAAATAAAAACCTCATTTTATATTTATTCCATAAACCTCCTTATATTTAAGGAAACTCAAAAAATATGTTTTATTTAGGTGAAGCCTATGGGCCAAATACCATGGGACAAATAATTATTAATATGGCAAATAAGTAAATATAAAATATGTATGATAAATAATTAAAAATATACAGATATGATTAAAAATCAACATCTAATTATATACCACTGGCTATGGGAAAAATACCATGGTAAATAAAAGAGATATGATAAATAAATAAAAATATATCAAATAGGATTAGAAATCAACATTTAATTATATACCCCGCCCATGGGCAAAATACCATGGTAAATAAAAGAGATATGATAAATAAATAAAAATATAAATAAACTAGAGGCATGGTAAATAAATAAAACCTCTTTTTATATTTACTCCATAAACCTATTTATACTTACTAACACTAAAAAATTAGACTCAAAAAATAGGTTTTATTTAGGTTATGCCTATGGGCCAAATGATTATTAATACCATCCAAAAAAACATTATTAACCCTAATATTAATATTAAAAGATTAATGTTATCATTATTATTAAGTCTAATATTCATATTAATATTATTAAATTTAAAAACTTGATTAATACAATATAAATTTGTTATATTATTTATATATTTAATATATCATAGTATTAACTCTAGATATATTAGGCGAGGAAAAGAACAAAAAAAGCATACAGTGATAGAGGGAAAAGTAGGGGCAAGAACAAGGGAGAGATGGAGATAAAACTTAGGATGGAGGGGAAGAGTATGAATTAGAGAGAGAGAGGGAGATTAGTGAGAGATGTAGAGGAAGGTTAATAGAGGGAGAGGGAGACACAAAGAAGAAGGGAGAGAGGAATGAGAGAGGGAGGCAGATAGTGAGAGGATTGGAGGAGAGAGGAGAGAGAGGAGAGAGAGAGAAGAGGATGTTTAGGGCCGAGATAAAGAGACAAAGAAGAGAGAAGGGAGGAGAGAAGGAGAGGGGAGGATTATAGTAACATAGAGAAAGAGAGAGGAGAGGGATTAGACGAAAGAACAAAGAGTGATGGGGAAGAGAGAGGATTTAGAGAGAGAGAGAGAGAGAGAGAGAGAGAGAGAATGAGAGACAAGACTTGAGAGAGAGAGGAGGAGAGTAATGGGGAAAGAAAGAGGATTGGAGGGAAAAGAGAAAGAGTGATGGGGAAAGAGAGAGGGAGGTAGGAGAGAAAGGGAGAGAGAGGAAGTACGAGAGAGCAGACTTGAGAGAAAGGAGGAGAGAGGGAGGGAAGAATAAATACATAGAGAGTGATAAGTGGATAGAGAGAGGGAATGAAAAGGGATATATGGAGAGAGATTTTGTATGTTTGGGGGTGAGATAAAGAGACAAAGAAGGAGAGATGGAGGGAATCAGGGAGAGAAGGAGAGAGAAGAGAGGGAAGGATATAGTAACAGAGTTGGAGAGAGTGAGAGAGAGATGGAGTTGGAAGGGGAGGGAGGGAGTTAATAATAAAGAAATAGAGAGAGAAAGGTGGAGAGAGAGAGAGAGGGAGTGATAAGAAAAATGAAGAGAGAGGGAGAGAGGGCAACAAGAGGGAAGAGAGATAGAAGCAGGGGAGAGGGAGAGAAGGGGAAGAGAGGGAGAGGGAGGGAGAGGAGGAAGGAGGGATAGTTAGATAGATTGGAGAAAGAGAGTGTATGTTTTGGGGGTGATATAGAGATACAAAATAAGATAGAGATATAGATGGAAAGTGAAGAGAGGGAAGAAGAGAGAGATGGAGAGAGAGATTGATAGATATGGAGTGAGAGAGTGTGTGTGTTTGGGGGGTTGAGATAGAGAGATAAATAAGGAGATATGGAGGGAGATATATATATATATATATATATATATATATATATATTATATAATATATATATATATATATATATATAATATATATGGAGGGGGTTGAGAGGGAAGAATATTTATTGCACTAGATGCATTGATTTTAGTGTATATGTTGATTTCTGATTTGATGTAATTGGATGTATGATGGAGAGAGAGAGCATGTTTAAGGTTGAGATAAAGAGACAAAGAAAGAGAGATGGAGAGAAGGAGAGAGGGAGGGATATAGTAACATAGTTAGAGAGAGAGATAAGACTTGAGAGAGAGGAGGAGAGTGATGGGGGAAGAGAGAGGGAGGTAGGAGAGAAAGGGAGAGAGAGTAAGTACGAGAGAGAAAACTTGAGAGAGAGGAGGATAGAGGAAGGGAAGAAGAAATACATAGAGAGTGAGAAGTGGAGAGAGAGAGGGAATGACAAGGGATAGATGGAGAGAGAGTGTGTATGTTTGGGGGTGAGATAAAGAGACAAAGAAGGAGAGATGGAGAGAATGGGGGAGAGAAGGAGAGAGGAGAGGGAAGGATATAGTGACAGAGTTAGAGAGAGAGAGAGAGAGAGAGAGAGAGAGAGAGAGAGAGATGGAGTTTGAAGGGGAGAGAGGGAAGTAAGAATAAAGAAATAGAGAGAGAAAGGTGGAGAGAGAGAGGGAGTGACAAGAAAAATCGAGAGAGAGGCAAAGAGGACAACAAGAGGGAAGAGAGATAGAAGCGAAGGAGAGGGAGAGAAGGGGAAGAGAGGGAGAGGAAGGGAGAGGAGGAGGGATGTATATATATATATATATACATACGGGGTTGAGAGAGAAGAATATTTATTGCACTATATGCATTGATTTCATTTAGATGGTGATTTCTAATCGTATTTGATTGTTGGCACTAGATGCATTGATATTTGTGTAGATGTTGATTTCTAATCATATTTGATTGATTGCATTAGATGCATTGATTTCAATGTAGATGATTTCTATTCCTATTTGATTACTTTCACTAAATTTATTGGTATCAGTGTATATGGTGTTTTCTAATCCTATTTGATTACTTTCACTAGATGCATTGATTTCAATGTAGATATTGATTTCTAATAATATTTGATTTCTTGCACTAGATACATTGATTTCAATGTAGATGATTTTTAATCCCATTTTATTGCTTGCACTAAATTCATTGATTTTAGTGTAGATGTCAATTTTTAATCCTATTTGAATGCTTTCGCTAGATGCATTTATTTGAGTGTAGATGTTGGTTTATAATCCTATTTGCTTACTTGCACTAGATGCATTAATTTCAGTGTAGATGTTGGTTTATAAACCTATTTTCTTACTTGCACTAGATGCATTGATTTGTATGTAAATGTTGATTTCTAATCATATTTGATTGCTTGCATTAGATGCATTGATTTCAGTGTAAATATTATTTTCTAATCTTATTTGATTTCTTTCATTAGATGCATTGATTTCAGTGTAGATGTTGATTTCTGATTTGATGTAATTAGATGTATGATGGTACATTAATTTTAAAGTGATTGGATTAATATTGTGCATTGATTTCAGTGTAAGCATAAAAAATTATTGAAAATGTACATTGATTTTTGTGTGATAGTAATTCAACCTATTAATATTGGAGAGAAAGAGAGACAAGGTATGATGTTTACTACAATATCTCAAGCTAAAGATTTAAATGGTTTATGGTTTAACCTGTCTTTTTCATGTAACCGATATGAAAAGATGACAAAAGTAACAAGGGTGACAATAAAAATAGTAGAAGAAAATAGTTTGAGATTAATCACAATGAAGACTATTTCTAATTTACTATATTCTTATTATTCACATTTTTTATCATTCAACACTATTACATTGTCACTTTACATTCAAAATTTTGATTTCATAATTTTTCATCATTAAATTTATTCACAATATTTATCATCTCAACAAACTAAGGTAACTAAGCAAATTTAAAATTAAAATGACAAGATTAATCTGAGACATATTTAGCATATTTAAAATGCTTATATTAATACTAGATGATTTTACATATTATTGATAAAATTAATCATCTATTCATTAGATTTTCTTTAGCTTTACACGACTAAAACCAACCTAGATCTATCTTAACTCCAGATCTATCAAGCACCGAGAGGGATGAAATCTCTCAAGGTGCAAACCTTTCCTCAAGTTTTGCACTCAAAATAGAGATTTTCACCTCAAGAGACTTGATCCCTCTCGGTTCTTGATATATCCGGAGTTAAGATGGATCTAGGCTGGTGGGCCAATTAAATCAAATGTAACATGATATGAAGTGTTATATGTAAGTAATATTAAAAATTAGGGTCTTATAATGGAAATTATTAATCAATTAAGAAAAGAAATATTATGATTATTAATGAAGCTAATGTAAGTTAATGTAATGTTTTAATAAATAATTAATAAGAAAAGTTAATGCATAGGAATTAATAAGAAAAGTTAATGAAGAGGTATTAATGAAGGTTAATGTGATGTATTAATAAAGTATTAATAAGAAAAAATAATGTGGAGAAAAGGTAAAGATAATTAATTAATATAGAGGACAATAATCATTAAGTTTGTGTTAAATAAAGATAGATTTGGTGGTCAAGTTTGGAATCCAATTCTCACTAATTTTCCATCCCTCATCACAATTAAGGTTATCACGATGTTTTCCTATCTCTATAGCTTCCCTAAATTTCCTATGGAAATAGTGATCAATTTTGGCCAAGACACAAGTGTTGTCAATGCAAATTTGATATTTGGTTTTGTTGGAATGATTGACTAAAGCTGAGGTTTTGGAACGATTATGTTTTATGTCAGTGGAATGCTCTTGAATCCTAGTCATAATGGATCAGCCAATTTATCCAATGTATGGTTTTAGACATGAACAAGGAATTAAATATACTCTTTTTTACTTTTGGGATCAATGGTGTCTTTAATTGATTTGAGGTATTTACGAATTGTGTTGATAGGTTTGAAAGTGCTTGTGATATTGTTATTTTTTAAAATATGGGAAATTTTGTCAGTAGTTCCTGTGATTTAGGGTAGGTGTACTTTACTAATAACCTTGTCCAATTGTTGTTTATTTTTAGGACCTTTTTCAACATTTTTGAATGCTTTGATTCCTAGGTTTCTTTTGTACCCATTCTTTTCAAATACCTCCATGAGATGGGTCTTTTCATTTTCAAAATTTTCTTTATCTGAAATTTTCACAACTCTAGTTTCTTGGGTGTTGAGAACACCAAGTTTCTAAGTAGGATGATGGTGGGAGCTAGCGTGGAGGTATTGTTCAGTGTGGGTTTTTTTATGATAGACTTGGTGAGACACATAACCATCATGATTCCTTGTAATAAGGATGTCAAGAAAGGGAAAGCTACCATCTATCTAAACTTCCATGGTGAATTTGATAAAGTTACATTGACTGTTAAGGTGTTGCAGGAATATATCTAATTTCTCTCTCCCATGTGGCCATAAAATAAAGGTGTCATCAACGAATCTTTTCCACAATTTGGGTTTGAGTGGGGAGGGGCTTTGGTTTCAAAGTCTTCCATAAATAGATTGGAAATAATAAGAGATAGAGGAGAGCCAATTGCTACACCACATGTTTGTTCATAGATATCACCTATTAAACTGAAAAATGTGGATATGAGACACACTTATATTAATCTAGTGGTGTCAGGATCAATGATTTTGCGAATGAATTTCATGGCTCCATCAATGGGGATGTTGGTGTAAAGAGACTTCACATAAAAACTTACCAAGATACCATTCTCGTCAAGATTCAAATGTTTAATCTCATTATTGAAGTGATTGGAGTCTTTGACAAAGGAATTTGTGTTTCCAACTATTGGCTTAAGTTTTTCAGCAAGGTTTTTTGCAAGATGGTATGTAGGTCCACCTATAGCGTTGACAGTGGGTCTCATGGGAATACCATCCTTATGGATCTTAGGGGCTCCATAGATTCTCTGTGTGTATGGATTAATTTCTATTAGATTTTTATTATCCTGCTCATTACTAGAATTTATAAAGTTGTATACATCTCTGGAGTTTTTTTTAAGGGTTTCTTATTTAATTTCGTGTAACATCCATTGTTATTTAGATGATATAACATTTTTTCATTATAATCATTCCTATTCATAATGGTTATGGCTCCTCCTTTGTCAGCTTTCAAAACAACAATGTTAGGGTTATCGTTCAAGGCTTTAAGAGCTAATGTTTTATTTATTTATTTTTCCCATTTTTTTGCTAAATATTTTTGTTATTTTTCCAATTTTTGTTTTAGATGTTATTTTTTTTTAAATTTTGTTTGCTTTTTAATTTTTTTTTAAACATTTAATTTTTTTAATTTTGTTATTTATATTTTTTTTGTTTTTTGTTAAAGCTGTTATTTATTTAATTTTACTTAAAATTTTATGTGAATCTTATTTTTGGAAAAAAAAACCTTCAAATGTTATCATCTTTCAACATAAAATTAATGAAAATTTCATAAAATTCGCTATTTTTCAACTTTTTTTGTTCAATTTTTTCCACAAAAATCCTTTATGAAACATGTTTTTTTTGCGAAAATTTCCCAAAATGCATATTTTTTAGTTTTATATATATGAAAAATGTGTTTTTTTTGTGTGAAGTGTTTAAAATTATTATATTTTTAGTGACAATTATTTTATTTGTATTAAGTATTAATTAATGATACATAAATATATAAAAATCCTAACTTCAAAATTATCAATTTTATTATTTTTTTTAAACTTTGAAAAAATATTGAAAATTTCATTATAAAAAATATTGCAAATAAAAACAAAAAACACAAACTTGAAAAACCATTAAAAATCAAACATCTCAGGAAGAAAAAGAAGAAGAGGAATAAGGGGACTTGAAAAATGGTTAACAATTCAACATTTAAAAAAAAACATGCATACTTAGGACTATGAATATTTAAAGTGTCAAAATTAAGCCCCCATAAAAAAGGGGCTGATGCTGCATTAAAACTGTTCAAAATCAACATGAAAATCACTAACATTTCAAAAAAATTCCATACTTAATACATAAGAAAATTTAAAGTGTCCCTCGATGGGTGTGTTAATTTAGAAAGGACGAGATATGAGTTGTCATGCCCACCACCCTTGGGAAATTACTCTCCCAACTAATGTGGGAGGTACGCGACATTAGCCTTGCATGAATGAGCATGTGGTTAAAACATTGGAGTGAGTCTTGGGCCATGGCATGTAGAGTTGGTGGTTCAACCTATGAGGTGAATGCGAGAGCGAACGTTTATTCCTCGACCTCGTCGGACATACTGTATGAGAAAGGGAATGAGGGAGCCTTCTCAGCGTGGAATGTTTCAAATATTTGCTTAAGATGGAGAAAGGATTTGGGGCTAGCCTCCTGTTGGTGTGCAAAGGTAGTGTTTCAAGCATGTGTTTTATGTTGGTTTATGGACTGGTTTACTTATCTTCACGGGATGGAGAATTGGGCCTGTAAGTTTTCTCTTGTTCTCTCTTTTTGTTAAGCTAGGTTAGTTGTTTATCTTGAATTCTTGGGGAATTACTTCCAGGTGTGCGTCCTTTTTAGCCGTGGCTTGTCAAGTGTCTTTGGAATGTGTGTCTCCCTCTTGTTCTATCTTACATCCAGGAATTTTTTGGGTCTGTGCTCTCTATGCCATGCCATGGGTATTCGTAGTGCCATGAGTAGGCAAGTTTTGTTGTGGGTTGTGCTTTCTATCTATGGCTTCAATATTTAGAAAAGGGATTGTCTTAGATCTATGGATGTTCGTTTGTAGTTGGTCTAGTTTTGTGGGGTGGTGTTGTATTGGTCAAATGGTCGAGGAAATAAAGCCAATTGTTAAATTTGTGTCACCCCCTACTTGCACAGGTGGCTTTCTTTCTAAATTTAGTCATTTCATATGGGGTTACTACGATGAATTAGTGTGTTGGTGTCCTGAATTGGTTGAGAGGGAAAGAGTGTCATGTCCCTTCCTAAATTATTTTGGAACAAGAATAATTTTTTTATAATGGGGCCAATTTTGGAGTTAGTGGACCCCATTCGATTCTATTAGGATATTAGACTTAGGAGAAGATGTTTGTTTTGTAGTTAAGTTACACATGGGGGCCACCCTCACTAGGGAATTACGCACTCCCTAGTTCAATTTTCATGGAGGGGGTTAAATTTTGCATGATGATGGTTAAGTGAGGGCCCACGAGGGAGGACGAAATGGAGGGAAAAGTGCCCCACGAAAACTATATAAGGAAGGCAACTCTCCTCTTCTCATTCATCATTGAGGTATATCGATTTCTCTTTGGTTGCTCGAGTTGCTTAGCCAAGTCACTAGCTGTTTAACATGAGTTCTTTAGGTGAAGAGCTAACCCTTTCTTCGGGGGACTTCGTGTGCCACCCTTTGAAGGTTTTCTTCATTTCTTCAAGAGGAGGATCAGATTATGATTTCTAGCAGTAGCATTTCCTTCTAGGCAGTGCGTATTACTAAAGGACGTAGCGGAGAGGAGGTTGAGTTTGTTGGTGGTGCTTAGCAAGAGATTTGATGTTATATTTTCCAAAGAGAAAGCTAGGGAGAGTTTGGGAGCTGATTGAGCTTCTGGCTTGGTAGTGTGACTTTCGTACTACCTAGGCCAGTGTAGAGGTAGTGTGTGGGAGCTCATTTGGTGGGTAGAGTATCAGTCCTTGAGGATGATCTTTGCCATGGAAGTTATAGGACATATTTGTGGTGGTGTTTGCTTCCCTTTAAGAAATCGGCGAAGGAATTTGTGGCCATTCCTTGCAGGTTGTATTTCTAGAGCTGTTTCGAGGGCTTGGGCCATAGAGGGGGTCGAATATGGGAGATTGGATCCAGGCCAAACCCTTTTTGGGTTTTTGTGGGTTTTTGCCAAGAGCTTGTGGCTTAAGTTTCATCATTTCTTGAGCACCGAAGATAGGGTTTCTTGCATCTCATTTCCAGCTAGCAGTTGTAGTTACTGGGAGTGTTGAGTTAGGGTCCCAAGGGTTAGTTTTGGGGTTAGTTAACCGAATTTTTGTACAAGTTTTTGTAAAAAGATGTAAATTCTCCACAAATGTGGATGCGGAGCACGCAGGTAGATAGGAGTCAAAAGGGTTTTAGCCCCTTGTTTGGGTCGATTTTAAGATTCCCCCATGGTCCGCAGACCATGGTATTGTATGGAAGCTATAAATAGTTGATTCATAGAGAGTCTTAGAGTGGACTGAGAAGGAAGAATTGTGAACTTGAAGGATTTTTGTTGGTTTGGGTGAGTGCTAAGGCAAGAAGGCTCTGCTTCCTGTACTTAGTAAAGAATGGGAAGGCTCATGCAACTAAGTGCGCAACAGGCCTTGGTAAGTCTGCAACTGATTGCGCAAACCCCTACAACTGAGTGCAGAGGGCAGAGAAGTTGTAATTGGAATGTTGGAATTGAATAAAGACTGATTTTGAAGAATTATAGTGCATTATTATCGATTCTTCTTATGTAATATTCTGTCGCTCAATAATATGTTTTAATGAAATAATGTATGAATGCTACCCGAAACTACTGAATCTATGTTATTTATGCATGTTTTAAGTAATTATCTATGTTGACAAAGTTAAGGGCTATTTCTGTTATGATTTCTGATGAATTAGGTAGATATGTGTGAAGACAGATCTAGGGTCAGTTATTGATGATAGAAAGTAGATAATTTTCTTGTTTAGGGTCCACAAAGACCAATCTTAGACCTTCACAAAGGTCTAGAAGCCAATTTATCCAAGTTACAGTAGCAAGCCCTAGAAGGATACTGATTTGCACAAAGGCAGATTGAAACTATCAGAGCTTAAAGACCACTTATCACATGTCCCTCGATGTAGAACAACTCTGAACCTGGGAGAGAATGTAGAGCATTAGAGGAGCAATTAATTTCCAACATTGAGATTACTATTTGACACCTGAGTTCTCTCAAGATTGCCCTTGAGGCAAGCCTAGGTTCATTTTCCACACTCTTGTAATTATTACATTCCATTAACAAAATGGCTAATATGGTTCTCATTTTTGTTGTGTATTGAGTATTTGCTGATCTTTTAAGTTTTCTGTGTATGAATCTTATTTTCTTTTATATATCACTATTTTTTTAAGTTTGGAATATTACAAAGAGTCTGGTCTATCTGTCATTTTCCAGGTAGGGGTAATCCTCATAGAGATCCAAGTCAACCCATTGATAACTCCAAGATGCCACCGAGGCAATAACACATATTTCATTAAATTTGGAAATTTTTTATTACAAGGAGAATGACTAGAATTGAGCTTTTTAGTTATTTTGAAATTCTAGATCCACCATTTAATTCCAAATTTAATGGAATACGTGTTCAATGAAAAAGAAGCATAAGAGGTGGAGGGGGTGCTTCTTACCTTAGTCAGAGGGGAGTGAGGTTGTTTCCTCATGAGTCGGTGGCATATTATTTTAACATAATTCTACTAGAATTACGACTAGAGATAAGAGAGTTAGAGACAAAAGTGGGAGAAGAGAGGAAGTCGATGTTTGATTCAGAATTGTTCGAGGACTTGGATGGGTGGGTTCTAGACCCTAGACACTCAAGAGGTAGAAAGAAAGAAAACTTGAAATCAATGACTCTTCATTGGAAAATGAAGACACTACTGGTCTTAGTTCCTAAAGACAAACAAGTTAAAAAGAACATATTTTCATCTCTGGAAGATGTCAAGAGGATGTCGAGGAGTCTGTGCTTCTGCGTTGATGAGATTGATGCCCGCATAAGGCACATAGAGTGTCATGTCCCTTGTGAATCAAAAGGAGGAGACCTTGGTGATCCACTTGGCCCAAGTGCACGTGCTCTAGCAAATATATATTTTTTAGATGGATACCAGTGAGGGAGGGTGGGGGAGGGGGGAGTTTGGTCTACTCCCACATTTTCTAATCTCATGTTCTAGTTTGGCCTTATGTGGGAAGTTCATTCTTGGGATTATGACGATGTATGGAGTCAAACCCTTGTTTTTGTTATAGTCGTGGTTTCTTCTAGTTCATGGTGGTTATTGTTTTGATGGGTCTAGTTCATATCCCTGGCTCCTCACAACGTTGGCATTTGGAGTTTGTAGAAGCCACATGTTTGTTGGTCTTATGAATTCAACCTCTCTCTAGTTATCAATGATGTTTGGTTTGAAAGTATGTAAGCTTAGGTGGGTAGATTTTTGTAAATTTTAGTCTACATGTAGTTAGTTTCAAGTTGGTACATGTGGGAGGGGTTGAGATCTTCAGTTGGAACTCCCTCTACCAACATCAACCTATCTATGTATTTCAATTTTGAAATTTACAAAAAAAAAGAAAAAGAAAAAAGAAAATTTAAAGTTTCAAAAATATGCTAAAAAAAGGTTGATTTTGCATCAACACTTTTCAAAATTAACATGAAAATCATGACCTCTAAAAAAAAGAGAACTCAGTACAACTCTAGTTAAGTTGGTAACTTTGTTTCCTATGCTATTTTAGAAAAACTAGTCATTCCCTCAAGTATAAGATAATTTCCAAGGCATCCATTTGCATAATAAAATCATAAGTAAACTCATACCCAATTTTGAGAAACATACCTTAATGAATGTTTGGACATGAGAGATAAAATGCTCATATAGACTTAATGTTAACAAATGTAAAGATACAAATATGTATTGTGGCCTAATGACTATTTAGAACCAAATTTTAATGTAATATTTGTCTTCTTGTCTCTCCTTAATTTTCATACCATAAACTTATTCTAAAATCTTTTCAATGCAATCTTGAATGCACAAGTAATCTTGTGATAAAAATGCAATAAATTATTCAATCTATGGCACTAGTTTATGATCTTCATATGATGTGGCCCATGACTCCTTGGTCTCCTGAAAAGGATAATTAGAAGAAACTTCAAGGTTCTCCTCTTGTGGATCATCTTCATGGATCCTTTACTCCTCTCCCGTCTTTTGAAATGAAGATTCATCCCTAATGATAGTTTTGAATTATGGATAAGGATTTGAGAAGATACTTGTGGTGGCTTGCCCTCATTTACTAAATAATTTCTTTAGCATATTCCTTTGTCCTTGTATTTCAAATGGATAAGTGGTTGGTTTTATTAGCGATTGAAGGTTTTTTATGTATGTTTGTAATTCCTAGGTCTGGTGAGGATGCATAAAAATAAATCTAATTTAAATAGACAAATATAAACATGATTTGGGTTTGTGGATACTCAACTAAAGTGAATGTGCAGGTTCTTACCTCTCGTAATATCACTTCCACTCTTCTAAATCCTAAATGTTTATATTTGTTTACAATAAAAGGAAATCTTATAGGAAAAATACAAGTATAGCTTAACTTAAAATATGCTTCCCAGATAATGGCACCAAAAATGTTAGGTTAATTTAGATGCCTAAATTAGGACATAATATTTATATCAATCCAAGGGTTCATAAACTTAGAAGCACAATACACTATGTAGAGAGTTAGGCTAGTTTTGTTGTCAAGTCTAAATTAAGTACTAAAGTTAACTAATAAAGTTCAAGCTCTAGAATTCTATTTTAACAAAAGTTAAAGGGTTAAGCTAAGAAAGCATGAAACAAAACTTAATCTAATCACCCTGCTTGAAATGTAAAGAACACACACTTGAATCATGAACTCTTTGAATTGGGCATGCACTAAGACCTCTCACACAAATCATAGTATTCTATGCAATCAAGTTCAAGCATGTCAATCTTTTCACACTCAAATGTTTGTAAATAAATGAAATTGAAAAAATGATAAAATGGGTTTTGGCTTAATAGATTGGTAAATCACTAGGGCCTCTCTTGCTAATATAAGCAAGTGTACACTATGGTATTCCTTTAATCAATCTAATATACTTTAAACCAATACCAATTGAAAAGATGAGAATGCACTACAACTTTCTGCATTTATGAGAGTGAAAATGGGTGGTCACTCATAGTCTTCTACTCATTTTCTTAACTAGTATGTATCTAAAGCATTGATCTACTTTAAGGAAGCAATAAATCATTGAAACAAATGAACTATAGTGCTGATGAGTATAGTGCTAAGTGAAAAATTGTCAAAACGGTTGGGGCCTTTTCCACCAAGAAGAGTGGTGAATGACACTCCTGGTGTTTTTCTCAACCTTGTCAGATAGATTATCCTCATAAGTAATAGCTACCCTATGATAAATAAACTCATAAACGATACTTAAAATGAGCAGATATAAACAATTATATAAACTATAGACAACAATATGATAGTGAATATACTAATGAACTCACATAAGCATAAACAAATAATATGAACAAGGAATTAAAAATGTACAATTGTATGAACATAAAATAGCATATATACACATGTCATAGCGACATATACTAAATGAGTGAATACCACATGGAAAGAAATGCATAGACCTTGGTTTGTGGGGGACCTTCACACCTTAGCAAGCACACTAGATTGTCTAGTAGAAGTTGAAATTAGAACAAAAACATATGTTAAGTGAAATGAGCTTGGAGCAAGCTCCAAAAGATTGAAGTCTGCATTACAAATATATTTCTCCAAGTATCCTAATTACAAACTTTAAATCACTCCTCTTGAAATGGATAAGACACTCTTATATATACATAATTTTTCTTTGAAATAAGATAAAAACCTAATAAACTTATATTTACATAATTCTCATGTGCTTCAAACCATTTAATAATAATTAGAGGACAATTATCTCTAAATATCTTCCTCATGTGCTTCAAACCATTTAATAATAATTAGAGGATAATTATCTCTAAATATATCCAAGATAATTTATGAGGGATATTCCATGATTCTTCTTTATCCAAGATGCTTGAATAATCATACAAAACCATGATAAATCTCCAAAGATTGAAGAAGAAATTCGAATTTGAGCCTTAATGCTAAAATTTAGTACTGTTGAAATCTCCAACTTTACTTGTACACATCACCAAACTCAACCATCTTTCATGTATAAGTTAGAATATTTAATTTTCTAATATTTAGTCATAAATTCACTTAAAATACCAAAATAAATGTATTGGAAAATATTGAGCCTAATCCCACATAAACATTAAAATATAATAAAACATGGTTAAAAAAAAGTGGAAAATGGATTGAAAATTAAGGGAAAGTTTGTGAAATGTTGCCAAAAAGGATGTGAAAATATAACAATTATGAGACTCAACAATCATCACACTACTCATCAATGCCTTTAAAATCCTCGCTTGGCGGGAATTCTTCATCATCCTCATTAGTGCCTTTAAAATCCTTCCTTAGAGGAAATTATTCATTATCTTCATTGGGACATTTCATTTCTCTTGTTGAGGAAAATATTCATCATCCTCATCAGTGCTTTAGAAATCTCCACTTAGAGGAAAACCTCCATCATCTTCATAGAATATTTTAAATTCTGTTTTTTGGAAAAAAATCTTTATCATGATTAATATCATCACCATATTTATCCTCTACAACAATGTTGAGAACTAAAATCTACATTGCCACTTCCATTAAAATCGTCACTTGGATAAACATTATCATGGCAATAATTTAAAATGTCATTAAAATCTTCAACTTGAGCTAGATTTTGAATATTTCCCATATCACTGATGTTATCATTAAACTGCAGAGAAGAATGATCATTACAATATTCCTCCCCTTCATTAGTGATACCTTCATAGTCCTTATATTTAAGGATTTCTTGATCAACATGCTCTATATCATTTCTTGCACTATAATCAAACTCCTCACTAGGTGAAAAACATGACTCTTTATTCACAGTGGAGGCATTTCCATAATACTCACCAATACCAATGGAATAGGTGCACAAACAAGATATTGTTGTTGTAGAAATATAAGCTTCACCCTCCGATGAATCTGCGACCTTTCATTAAAAACATAGAATGATACAAATGCTCAATCTCCCAAGACAATATTAGAACTTGGAGAATGGAAATTTCCATTCAAAATTTCTTTTCAAGTTTCTCCTTTCACCCCAAATTTTTTACCTAAAACTTCCCTCGAAGTTTTTTCTTCAAATACCCCCACCCAGAAATTTCTCTTTGGTATTTTCTCTCCAAAATTAAATAAAACTTTTATTTTATTTATCTATTATTTTTTAGGTCATTAAATTATTTTTTGGTTTTTATCCCACATTTACTAAACTTAAAAATGATTCATATAATTTTTTTTGTTGTTTTGACCCATGGGGGATTTGAACCTTGAATCTCATAGTTTACATAATACTTCATAACATGGTGGTCACTATTTAAGTTTCCCCTTGTGGGAAAAAATGATTCATATAATCTTTGCTAGACATACGCTTTCTTATTTTGTACTCTTCATATTACATGCTTTTTTTGCTAAAGCAAGAGTCGGACCTTTTATTGACTCGTGAAAGAGAATAAGTTACATAATTTACAACAACAAATAAGATGACGTCGTGCCTCCAACAAAGGGAAGAATTAAATCAAACCTTAGTGCCCTTACAGAAAAAATGTCGCGAACATACCAATGGCGGACTCAAAGAAGGGAATAGAGAATAAAACTAAAAGAAAACAGGTTCGAAGAGGTTAACTCGGATCCATTGACAAGCCCTATGAACCTGGTTTGTGGATATACCACTTCCTGAACCAATGGTAGAAGACTATATCTCTACTTGAAACAAAACTAGCCAAAAGGCAAACTTAAGAGAAATAAAACCCAAATCCAAAAGAACTTGCATCCTCCGACTTTCCTTTGGACCCAAAAAAAAGCTCGACTTTTAGAAGCCGTTGATCTGCTCCCTCCTGATCGAACGATCAAAATCCATATCGCGTGTAGTGGCCCGAGGGATACCCGCCCGATGAGGGCGATATTCTCTCTCCTCCCCACGCCATGTGTAGACGATCGAGTGGTAAATTTGACTCCAGGACCCACTAACCTGCTCGACAGTTTGTAGTCGTTGATCTTCTCCCACCTAATCAAACGGTGAATATTCATATCGCATAGAGAAAAAGCCCGAGGAATACCCATGCGATGAGGGTGGTATTCTCTCTCCTCCCCCAGCCACATGTAGATAGCTGAGTGGCATCACTTGCATTCCATAAAAACCACTTTTGGGTTTAAGGGCACCCGAAAAGGGTGGTTTAGCGAACGCTGTTTTGATTCCCGCTGCCTTTTTCATGGACCCACTAACTCGCTTGCCTGCCTACAGCCATCAATCTGCTTCCTTATGATCGAACGACCCATGGCCATATCGCATGGATTTGTGGCCCGAGGAATACCTGCCTGATGAGGGCAGTGTTCCTTCTCCTCCTAAAGCCACTTGTAGACAATTGAGTGGCATTGCAAGTTATCCATGAATACCCCTATCATAATTGAGGACACCTGATAAAGGTGGTAAACCAGGAGCTGATTTGCCTCCCAATGTCTTCCTTCCAAATTCAGAATCCAGCTCAATAGCCTATCGTCGCTGATATTTTTCCTCATAAGAAAATTGCCAATGGCACGAGGACTTTCTCCAGCCAGGCTTCCAATAGCTCTAGTGCCAATACAAACTATGTTGATCTCGTGCGAGACCCTTAAGTTCCCATACTTTGTGTATCCTTCTAATATACTCCTAATATTCATTGACACACGTTGATATTCCATGGCCTTGTCTGTTTTGGTATTGTTCCCTGTCTATGAGGACCCAAGATGAACAAACTTCTTGCATTTGGCTGTCTACTACCTCCTCCCACCTACAACATATGTTAGTTCATGTGCATCTGACCCCTTCATTAGCCATCCAGCCCGCAACTCTGTTGGCTTCCCTGCGTAAATGCACAAACCTGAGAGTTCTTAGAATTCTTAGGTGTGATTGAATTCTGTTATAGACCTGTAGAAGCCTCCAGTGGCTTTAGATTTTCTCTAGTTCTGATCTTGAGCCTATTCGCTTGACCAAATTGATGACTAATTCTGAATCAGCCTCGATGATAACATTATGCTTGTCGTTCTCTAACAGTATTTCCAAGAATGACTCCATAGCCATGAGTTCAACCATATTGTTGGTAGCCTTTCCTAGATGAATGTGAAAGATTACTTTTATGTTTCCCTCCTCATCCCTCATGACTACACCATAACTAGCATCTCCAGGATTACCTTTAGAGGCTCCATCTATGTTGAATTTTAAAAAGCCCTATGAAGGGGGTTGCCAGAAATCCTTTCCCTATGAAGTATACTTTATGGTAAGATGTGGACTCTGAGGGATATGTGTCTGTAACTCCAACCTTTCCAGAATGCATGCCTCTCTGTATTCTGTATGATTTCTTGTGGAAAATCCCCTAAGGGTGTTGACAGTCTCCTTTAGTTGTTTAAGGATTTGATGCTAATCACTAGTCCATTTTTGTCTCTGAAAATCCTGTTGTTGTGCTCTTTCCATAGATTCGAGATCAAGAAAACTAGAGTCAAAGCCCATGCTATGTTTATTGTCTCATTGTCCAAGAAATATCTTCCCCAATTTTTCAGTGTAACAATGATATTATTTTCATTCCTGTCTGTCTTCTTGAAGACATTTTCAACCCATTTCCATAATGTTGAGGTAAAGGAGATTGAGAAGATGATTTGTGGTTTCTTCCCACTCGCTGCATACGTGACATCTTGAGGGGCCAGAAAAACCTCTCTTTCTAAGATTCTCCCACGTTAGAATCTTGTCTTGTTGAACCAGCCACCTGAACAGTTTAATATTCATCCAATGTGGGTTATTTCAAAGGTCTTTGCATGTCTTATCAATGTTTGGAAAGTTAATACCTGTAACTATTATTTTTGCTTCTTTGAGGTTGAAGTCACCCTCATTATTTCTTCCCCATCTTAATTGGTCATCTGAGGTTGAGGTCAGTATTTTCCTTTTTTTCCAGAATAGCTTCTAGGGATTTAGCTTGAGTTTGCAGCGTTGTCAACTCATTGTAATCTGGAAGTTTCCAAATTCTCTATTTGCCATTGCTCCTTGTCTGATCCCAATAGTCACTTACCCTCATTAATCCTTTGTTAATGGTATTAGTTTGGATTCTTTCAAAATTCTCACTGCTGAGGTTACTTTCCTGCTGCCAATTGTCCTCCCAGAACCAAGCTAGGTTTCCACTTCTGATCTCCCAGAAACTATGATTTTGTACTAAGGCTCTATTCTCCTAGGCCCTGTTCCAAATTTGGGAACCTTTTACCTGTCCTATCATTCTTATGAGGTTTGTTTCTTGCCATTTCATTGCATACTTTTGTTTCCAAAGTTTTGCCTAGGGGTTTCGCATTTCCTTTAGCCATCTCCACCACACTTTTGCTCCCAAAACTTTGTTTAGAATTCCTGGGTCATGTAGACCGAAACCACCGTGGGATTTGGGTTTGCATATCCTGTCCCAAGCCACCAGAGCCCATTTCTTTTTCTCTTCCCCTTCCCCTAGAGAAATTCTCTTTGAATGTTTCTGATTTGTTGAACGACTGTTGTTGGTGACAGAAGGGCTAATAGCATGTATATTGGGATGGTTTGAAGGACCGCCTTAGTGAGGACCAGCCTCCCTGCTAGGTTCAAGGCTCTGTTTGTCCACTTTTTGATCTTGTCTTTCAATTTGTTTATTACAAAATCCCAGATGTTCTTTTTCAGCGGTTTGTCAGTGAGGGGAACTCCCAAATACTTCGAGGGCAGTGAATTTCTTTGAAACCCTAAAATTCTGGAGAGGTTTCTCTGGATAGAAATATTAGTATTGAAAAAGAAGATCTTTGATTTTGAGAGGGTTGCCTCAGTACCAACTGCCATTGCAAATTCATAAAGAATTTTCTTGAAATATTTGTCTTCCTTGACTGTAGGTATGCCCTGCAACATAGTATCATCCAAAAATTGCTGGTGTGTCACAATGTCTCCATCTCGAGTGAGTTTTATTCCCTTTATTCTTCCTTCCTCCTTGGCAGTCGTGATTTCTCTACCTAACCCTTCCATCATGAGAATGAAGAGGAATGGGGAAAGAGGATCACCTTGTCTAAGACCTCTTGTGGGCTTGAAGGTTCTGGAAGGAGGGTCATTGAGAAGAATTGAACAACTGGCAGTGGTGACGAGAGCCATGACCCACCTTATCCAATTATGGTCAAAGCCATATGCTTTTAGAACATCTCTTATGTAAGCCTAGCTAGTTTATCATAAGCTTTTGCTATGTCCAACTGAATTATCATCCTTGCTTGCTTATTGATTTTGAGGGAATGTACCACTTCATGAGCTTGAATTATATTATTGAGAATTTGTCTCCCTTCCACATAACCCGTTTGCTTCTCTGACACCAAAGTTGGGAGGAGGGGCTTAAGTCTGTTGGAAATGACTTTGGAAATTATTTTCTACACCACATTGCATAAAGCTATGGGTCTGAACCTGTCAGGAGAGGTGGCTTTTTCCTGTTTGGGGATTAAGGCAATGAAGGATTCATTGAGCGCCCTCAAAATTGATTTAGAGTTTCTCAAGTCCTCCACTACC
Organism: Pinus taeda; assembly: GCA_000404065.3. Classification (NCBI taxonomy): domain Eukaryota; kingdom Viridiplantae; phylum Streptophyta; class Pinopsida; order Pinales; family Pinaceae; genus Pinus; species Pinus taeda. The sequence continues at coordinate 438,457 of APFE031122828.1, forward strand.
TCTAGAATATCTTGTTTGACTATCTTCCAACATATTTTGAACAAGTCCACATTGAAACCATTTGGGCCTAGAGCTTTCCAATTATGCATCTCTTTGATAACTTCCTCGACCTCTTCCTCTATTACTGGTCTGTTGAGATTATAATTGTCTTCCCTGGAAACCAGTTTAAGAATATACTGAGTAAATCTTCTCGTGAATTGGGATCTGTCTACTATGGTTTCCTCAACAATGCTCTGAAAATGTTGGACTAGTACATCCTCCATTTCCTCATGAGCATTTTTTTCTATTCCTTGAGGATCTGTGAGTTTCAAAATCTTATTGTTATTTCTGTGTGCTATGGTGGATTTGTGAAAGAATTTGGTGTTTCTCTCCCCTTCCTTAATCCATTGTACTCTAGATTTATATCTCTAGAAGATTATCTGTTGTCCCATTCATGCTGAAGCGAGTTTGCTAGCTTTTTTCTTTTCTCTGTAAAGCCTTCTGTGATGAGATTTTGGTTTATTTCCTGTAATTTCTTGCCCACTTCTCCTTTAGCTTTGAAGATGTTTCTAAACTCATTTTTATTCCATTCTTTGGGTCTTCCTTTGATGTGCTTGAGCCTGAGATGTAGAAGGAACATCTTTGTGCCTTGAAAGTGAAGCTCTTCTTTCCACCATTTCTCAATGTTTGTGAGGAAATAAGAGTGACTGAGCCAAACATTCTCAAACCTGAAGGGTCTATTTCTTGGTTTTCCAGTTAAGGAAGCTTCCAGTTGGATGGGCCAGTGGTCTAAACCTCCAAAAGGTAGGATGAACGCTGCCAGGCTTCATCCAGTAAGCATAAGTTCTTCTGAGATTATGAATCTATCTAATCTTGAGGCTACTTGGGTAGAGCCCCCTCTTTTATTATTCCAAGTGAAAATGCCATTGCTTGTGTCCATATCCACCAGTTTCATATTGGTGAGGAAGTTTTGGAAGGCAACTGAATCTCTACCAAGTATTCTGGTTCCCCCTTTTTTTTCGTTAGGGATCTAATCATATTAAAATCTCCCCCCAAAATCCAGGGTAATGCTGGATGTATTTTTTTCATTTCCTCCAGAGAGGTGAGGAGCCTTAATTTGTCTTCCAGTGGTTGAGGGCCATAGACATTGGTGATCATATAAGTCTCCCTATCACCCATAGGTTGCATAATCAAAGAAAGGTGGTTCCTGGACGCCTTTGCATCAAGAATACCAAATTTATGAGGATTCCATAGAGGGATAATACCTCCGTCTTAGTTGTTTTGACCTCAAGATACTCATATTTATTTAACTGCTTTTCTCTGATCTTCTCTACAGAGCATTTTGTTTCCTGTATGAATACTATGTCCAGTTTTTCATCTCTGATTCTATTACTTAGATTTCTTTGTTTCCTTTTGCTCCTAAGTCCTCTAATGTTCCAGGTTGTGAGCTTCATTGAGGGGGGTTTGTGAAGAAGTAACAGGAGAGGTATTTCATCCTGCGTGAGTCAATCATGAGTTTTCCACATTCTAGTAGCAATTCTTTCTGTCTCTTTCTTCCTCTTTTCTTGCCTGGGTTTTTAGCCACGTTTCCTATTGTTAATCCCATTGAGGTAACCCCTCCGTTTTTTTGATTGTCATGTTCTCTTTTGATTCCTACGGCTTTATGGTGTGACCTATTTGTTGGCATTATGATACATATGTTATACTTGATGGCAACCCACTCATCTCAGATGATAAATTATAGTGCAGCAAAGTTATTTTCTGGTTCTGCAGGTGCTCAGATCAAAAGGTGCGGATATGTTCGTAGGTCTCCCGCACAAAAGGTGCGAACCTAAAGTTCACGGACTTTCATGCAGAGAAAAGTTCACACACTTTCATGTAGAGAAAAGTTCACGCACTTTCATGCAAAGAAAAGTTCCTTTCATGCAGAGAAAAGTTCACGCATTTTCATGCAGAGAAAAGTTCCTTTCATGCAGAGAAAAGTTCACGCACTTTCATGCAGAGAAACGTTCACGCACTTTCATGCAAATAAAAGTTCACACACTTTATTCAGTGAAAAGCGCACGCACATGGGAAATCTTATGGTTGGTTCATGGTATTAGTCCGACAGTTTTTGATCCTATGGTTTTGGTCCGTGGTAATTAGTCCTTGGTATTTGAACCTATGGTTTTGGGCCATGGTATCTCGTCATAAGTGTTGATCCCAAGTATTGGGTCCATGGTAATGAATTGTTATGGTTTTTGGTTCGTGGTATTGTGAAAGGCCTAAGGCTATAAAAGAGGAAGGAGATCATTCAGCAAGGCATCTTCTGAATTATTGAATATCTGATAAAGTGCTAGATCTGGAATACTATGATTGGGTTATGGTGCAGATTCTGGATCTAAATGAAGAAGGAACCTGAGCACAAGGAGAAGGATAAGTTCTATTGATGGGTCAAAATCTTAAGGCTGGAATAGTGGTATCTCTATATGATTTTGATCTGTGATATGTGGCACACGCTTGATCTATAAATCTAATAATCTGGGTTAGCTAATATCCGAATGTTTGAAAGAATGAATTTGTAGATCTGTACGTAGGTTCAGTGAAGCGAAGGCGCATATACACGCTGTTCTTGTAAGGGAAAGTCACATATACGCAGGTCAGTATTGACACAGAAGCGTATGCACGCAGGTTTCTGAATAGTGAAGTAGCGTACATCTCTTTATTTATGTTCTAGCTGCTTTTGTTTATTGCTACAGTGTTCTGGGTTCAAAAGTGGGGTGTGATTACTGTTATTATGATCTGGGTACAATCGTCAGAGAAGTGTTTATTTTGATTCAGTTTTGATTGGTGAAAAGGTTATTGGTTGATGCAGAAATTCTTGATGTTATTTATGGATCCAGTCTGAAAAATTATGAAACCTGGTCCCTGGAAGAAAGAAAAGGTAGTAGCCTTCTGTAGGTCAGCACCTACGTACTAGTATCTTAGCTAGTACAAGAGCTAAGGGGGTTGTATCTCCCTTCAAGGAGAAGCTGGAAAATGAGAGAGGGTTGTAGCTCTCTGCAGGTTGCAGCTTGCATACTGGCAAAGGACTGCACCAGTACAAAATCATTGTAAAAGAAGTTTCTTTGAAAGAAGATAGAGACATATTGCAGCAAGTGGTTTTCACCCACATTGGGTTTCCACCTTATATCTGGTGTTCTTTGGTCTGACTGTCTATGTTTCTTGTTCCTGTTTATTATTATATGGTTCTGACATACAGATTAATGGTTAACATCTAAAGAATAAATTACATTAAAATCTGGAAGGTATATACAAGTTTCATTAGTTAGATCTGCAAGTGTTTATTGGAAAAGATTTGATAATATTGATTCACCCCCCCCTCTCAGTATTATTTCCAACACTATTAAGGAATAGTTTTTGCACCCTATCAACTTTCTCTTGTGGTAGAGAGTTAATTCCTTTGTTGCCTCCTTGTTCTAGAAACTTTTCTAGTTCAAGGTTCTCCCTCTCAAGGATCTCCAGTAAGTCTTGGTCCTTTGTACCACTTTCAGTTTGGGTCATATCATGGTCCCTTTCTATTTCCATGGTGCTCAATGGGTCTATTGTGTGTTCATTCTATTCTTGAATGATCTCTATGCTAGTCTCTTTTCCTTTTCCTTTTTTTTCTTGGTTCTCTGGTTTCATTTGAGTTTCCTCCTCTTCTTCTGCTTCTTCTAAGACCTCAAAACTGTTGTGACTTCTTGCCTTGCTTGCATTAGGGTTCTTTTGGGTCTTATTTCCCCCTCCTTTCCCTTTTTCCCCCACATTAATAAAACCTGTGAGGTCTTTCCCTTTGTTGGTTTTCTGGTGTTCTTCCCTTTTATTAAGAGGGCAGTCTCTGAATAGGTGTCCATGTTCATGAAATTTGCGACATCGGAATGGTATGTGTTCATAGTCAACTGCCTAAACCCATTCTTCATCATATACTTCTAGGATGACTTCATCTGGGAGTGTTCCTGATAAGTCCATCTCAACACATATGTGGGCATAGGAGGTATACTTTCCTCGTAGAGTTGCCTCTGAAATCTTTAAAAAATGACCTAATTTGTTACCTATAACTTTTAAAGATTCTGGCATCCAATAATCTAAAGGTAAGGAGTATATTCTAATCCATATCGGGATTGATGTGAATCTTTCTCGCTTCGGAACAAAGTTCATCATCCAAGGTCACATATAGAGCCCCGCAACCACATAGAAGTATGGTCCTCCTTCAAAAATTATGTCCCTATCTTCCAAGTTCGTGAATACCACAATAAAAAAAACCTTTAGATCCAAGATGTGTATTTAACTCTCATTTTTGTTTCCAGGTGTATTTTATCCAAGTGTACATAGCTTTTTCTGTCGGCCAAATTCCCGTAAACTTGCATATTATCACATAGTTTGTCATATGATCCCTGTGCTCTTGAACGACTGGATCATTTAGGATTACCCATGGTTTAATGTTGGGCTTTGGTTTGCAAGGCCCCATCTTAGCTCTATTCTTAGATCCTTGACCTCTGTCTTCTCCTTTATCCTCCTGTCGGACTTTCTCGTGGGGCCCTTCCTCTTCATGGGGTTTGCTGCCTTCCGCCTTCTGAGTATCAGAAAATTTTGTCTTGTTCTTTGAGGAGTTTTGAGGCTTGTTTCTATTCACTGTTCTACCTCTATTTGAAACCACATTACTGTAGGAGGGAGTGGAGCTCCCTCCTCCTTACTCTTCCATTTTTACTCGCTTACTTCCTTCGCTTCCTGTGTTGAACCCTAGTTTTCCATTGCATTCTCACTCTTCATATTACATTCAATCTTGCAAAGCATTGGTTAACAAGTTTGGAGCAATTTACAAAGGAGTTTTAAGATCATCAATGAGACACTCAACAAGATTTTGAATTTAAAATATTAGTATTTATTTTCAATTTTTACCATTTACAAGGAAATTTAAGAAAAAAAACTAACTTGCATTGGATTTATATATGTTTATGAATAATCAAACCTTTCTTTTTAAGTATTTTTTTTATCATTTTCAAAGAAAAATCATCAAGAATTTATAATATTGTAGGATGAACATATTTTTAGAATATTTAAAGGGTAAAACATATAATAAAACATATTTTTAATATATTTACATGTTAGGGTGGTTGAGGTAAACTTTACTCAGTCAAGTTACCAACAAATTTTGAACTCCAGGTTTATGAGAATCCATGATTTTTCACATGGTATTCATTATTGATGAAGAATTTTTAGAGGTAGAAAGACTCCAAGTTAATTTTTACTTGTGACTAGTGGGATTATAGCAATGATGTCTTTGGACACCACCACTTCTCTTGACGTTTTGTGGTCATAAGAATTGGTATCAGAGCAAGGTGAGGTGAGAACAATAGATGATTTCCAAGTGGAGGCACAATTAGTAAGTAGTAGCCTATTTAACTAGAAGAGCCCAATGGAGGAAAGAAATTTATTCAATGAGAAACTCAACTATTGACTGATTGGTGCATATGGTGACAATTTCATGTAAAACATGGGTGCATGACAAGGGGTTTGAATAGGTAAATAAGAAACTTTTTTAGAAGAAGCTTGTGGTAGAAATATCCCCACCACAAATGCTAGGAGAAGATTTTTTAACATATGAGCCAAAAATCCACTTTTGTATGGTTGGTGATGATCTTTCCCGACAACAAAGAAAACAAGAAGAAATATGCTATGAAAACTTTATGATCTTCAACAAGACTTTTAGATATGCAAGAAAAATGTTAGAAAAAATCAGCAAAAGAGCTTGCAAATATTGAAAAATACATGCCAAAAGAGATAAAAAGGAACCCAATGGAACGAACTTGCTTTTTATTAATGAAAATACCTGGTGGAGTAGAACATAGACTCTAGTTTGTAATGTCCTCCTCCATGGAAAGGTCCGTTTGAGTCCCTACGCTTCTTGTAGCCACTTTCTCACTCTCTTCCTGATTGTGAATGGACAAAAGACGAAGGATGGTTGAACTCAAGGTGGAGAGCTTGTGAGTAATGAGAACATAGTGATGATGATGATAATGATCATGTGTAGAGAATGAGAGAAAAACCTCTCTATTTATAATAAAATGCTAGGATATATCTAGATCTAGTCAAACAAAAACATATTAATAAACCAAATCAAGATGTAACCGTGAGGAATATTTTATTATATTTAAGAGAGGAAAATATTAATGAAATGGTAAGAAAATCTTTATTTAGTGAACTAAATAAAAAAGTAATGAATTGAGTTAATTATGAAAAGTGGTTAAAGTAATTAATAAATAAAAAAGAATTATTAATTACTTTAAGGAGATATGGTTAAGGTGAGTTAGAAATAATTATTTAATAGTGATTTCGTAATTATGTCATGGGAGACATGTGTAACGATTAAGGAATAATAAATAAATAATTATTTATTTAATTATTCCTAGGTAATATGGTTTAAATGGGTTAGAAATAATTACTAAATATTGATTTAATAATTTTTTCAAGGGAGATAAGTTAAATGATTAAGGAATAATAAATAAATAGTGATTTATTTAATTATTCCTATGGATGGGTGAAAATAATTTTAATTATTTTCACGAAATGGGTAAATATTAAAATAATATGAAATTAATTAATCTAGTTTCTGAGATATTTTCAAGTGGATAAACATAAATAATTTAGGAAAAATAGTTCTCTAAATTATTTCCTAAGTTGAAAATGGTTTTTAATGTATAAAACCCATACTACATGGTGTATTTAGATCATCCTAATGGAAAAAGGCTAGGTGATCACTTTTTAAGTGATAAAAACAAAGAACAAGCTTGATCCTCCTAAGGCCAATAAAGAAGCTGCCTAAGAAAGACAACAAGAATAATGGAAAAACGAAGTGAGGACAAATGATTGTAACAAACCCATGTAGGTTGTGTTGAGAGCACTAGTGGGTGCTTGAAGGATTGAAGCCCTGATCATTTGAAAAATAATTATGGTATTATGGGCAATAGGCTATGAGAAGGAGGAGGAGTGAAGGATTTCGAGCCTAGATATATTATGTGTGATGAACCATGATACAACAATGGTCATATACATAAGATTCGATATGGCTTGGTAAGTGGCATCTACATGTGTTGGGTGCCAAAGGTTGGTGTTCAGAGGTTGATGGCACTGATTCAACCAATTGGAGATGAGATTTATAGAAGTTAAGATCAGTTGGCACGGTGGTGCTGATGGATGAGCTAGAAACCAAAATTATTAGAGGCACAACAAACCTTGTGACCTAGCGACGATGGTATGATCAGTTGCTAACAAGGACATTGATATGTTTATAACAAGCATAACAAGATTACTATGTAGAAAAATTTGGCACCCATGCGAGGTCATAAACCAACCATTTTTGCAGTGTAGCAAACATAGAAAAAGATAAATATTGTGAGAGATAGAGGCAACACAAAATTTGAGCCAAATAATTAATTCATATATGGTAGAATCAAAATGGAGAGAGATATAATTTGAGGCCCTTCAAGATGATATTAGCATAGGCTGAGTGGGTGGACATATAAGGTCACATTGAAAGGAGGTATCTTAGAATGAGCAGAGTTATGCTATTTCTAGTTGGTCCTATAAACACAATCTCATTGTAGTGTGTATGGCAAGGCCAAGAATCTAATAGTGTAGTCAAAGGATTGGAATGTAATATATGGTAGAGAAAGATTCCAAAGGCAAGGAAGTTATGGAGATTGGTAGCTCAATAGTGCTTGTAGGTGGAAAAATGAAGATTTTGTTGAGCCTATAAGAGGCAGTGGATAAAATAGCTCCTCATTAAGGAGGAGGAGATTGAAGTCCTCCTTGATATCAAAATCGTTGGCGAAATTGACCTAGATTATAAAAACCCATGGATAAGTAGGTGATCAACAATCTAAGGTTCATGGAACTATTATATTTGTTGGTGAGGTGCTAAGGATGAGGTGTGAGTGAACATGTAATGAAGTGTTTTTGGTGGCTATAACTCAATATAGTTTGAACTCATTGTGGTGTGTGAGGGTGCGGGAGCAACCTATTACGAGGAGGTTGTAAATTAGAATACCATTGCAAATGAAAAATCAAAGAAGGATGAGCTATATGGTGGTTGAGTCATGGGCATGAGCTGTGCTCATGAGAGATTACATGGATTTTGTGAGTGTAAATAATGTTGAAATTCCAATCCAAGGTATGTATCAACAAAACTAGAGATGTACGGATAGAGTGGTCGTATAGATGAGAAAATGAAAATGGAGTCAATGGTTTGAGGCTAAGAAGGAGCTAACATGCGATGAGAGTCATAATGGTGTGATAACACTAGTGGTGTGTTAAAACACTAAGAGTTTTGGTCTAAGGTAGGTGTATTTCCCCAGGAAGTTGTAATACCTATTGTTGATGCATACATGTGTTGATAAATAAATGCTTATAGGAAGTAGTGTTTGATTCCTCGTTCTTGATAATTACTTGTGATTTATGTTTACTTCTTTTATTTCTATGTTAGATTATCTTTCATCAAGAAATTTCCAAATTAAATGTATATGAAGACCACAAGAACAAGAGACACAATATGTAGGCATTCAACTAAGGAAAAACCCCTCCAAGGGGAAAACCTATTCAAACTCTTCCACTAATAGATTAAAATCAAAATGAGACAATCCAAGGCCCTTTATACCTAGAAAAATACCACATCCAATTGTCAAGTCATCCCTTCTTTCCAGTATATGATCGCTTCCAAAGTATCCAAGTGTCAGCTTCTCAGATGCAACTTCAATCCATAATTTCGGCCTCCAACTAAATAGGTACAAGAGCATGAAACCCAAGCTTCAAAATAATTTTTCTTTTACAATAAATTTGTTTTATTTTTCTTTTCATAAAATACAGTTATGAAGACTAACACTAATTACATTATTCAATGCTTCCTCTTAACTAGGGATGCATTCATAATTACATACATATATAGGTACACGAAAGATCTCAAAATTATATGAACTATGAATATTCATAGTACATATAGTGCTACAGATTAGATACTTTACCAAGGTACTTTATTCAGGTGGGACTAAAGTACTTTATTCAGGTGGGACTAAGGTGTACTCAAGCTTTAGCCACTCTAAGTACCATTAGGCTTTTAAACTCTAACACCAACCCAAGGGACTAGGTGTGTATCCATGTTATAGACATATTTGGGCACTGCAACCCCAATCATATATGTTCATAAACCAAGGGCTTCTAAGTCCCTAAAAGTGTTGTTTCACACCCTAGAGGAACAAGGTCAGCTGATTACATCATCTCCTAGAAGTCCTCCACAGAAAACTGCTCAGAACTGGTCAAAACTAGACCATACAGATTGCTCAGTGCAAAGGGTGCGATGCATCTTACCTGCCACATGAAAAAAGTGTGATGCATACTGAAAATCCCTTCTGCAGGGTATGATGGGTGAGAGTAGACAAATGGCAAAGACAGTTTGCAAGGTGGATGATCATGGAATCTTCCAGAAACTTCTCCTGTGACACTTGCCTCTTTGAATTTGCCCAGGGATGAGTAAGAGATCATGAATCTCCAAGTGGAATCAAGAACTATCAGAGAGAGGACACTAATCAAAATCCCAGAAGATGACTCACCGCCCTGCAATCATCTATATATGGATCCCTCATCCCAGAGACCCAGAGGTTGGAATCTTGTATCTTGTAAGGAAGTGTTGTTGGTTTCCTGGTGGAATATCATAGTGTTGGGTGATCTAAGCTTTTCATGAGGTGAAGAAGGGATTTCATGCTGGGAGGATGACGCTGGGTCAGATCAATGGGCTGTAATCCTCTCTTCTAATCTTTATATAAATAAAGTTATTCAAGTTTTCCTCCACATTCTTGGATGTCTGATAATATATGCATTTGTGTGGTCAATATATATCTGGTCCTATATTGTTTATGATTGTAGATCTCTGCACTTTGAAGGCATTATGCTACTTTGACTTTACAGGTACTCTTTGAAGTGGAGTAATCAAGGAAGGAGCGACAAAGATCTGTCAGAGGGGAGAAGGAACAAGCAAGGAACCAAGCGAAAGATTGAGGTTGGTATTCTTTGCTCCTCTCCTATATACTTCTCGTAAAGGAAAAAAAAAGTAACTTTAATCTGTTTGTTTCTAAGATAGCTACCTATCTTAGTGGGACTAGTAGCTCTGCATAGACACTAGATTTCCTGATAACAATCCAAGGTCAGAGTTACAAGACAAACATCACCCTCCCCACTTCGAGATCCAGACATCAACACATAGGCTGACCATATGTCCTCCCAAGAATTTTGTTGCTACAACATGCTTCATATCTCCCTATAAAATAAATTTGTAATATCGATCAATCCAAGCATGCCTCTGAAATATTTGAACTTCTTATTTGGAAGAGAATTCATTAACGCAACAACAACCTATTCATCTGTCAGAATATATTGTAGCTTCACAACCCCATCCTATACCACACTTCTAATGAAGTGGTACTTTTTATTGATACACTTCATCCTTGCATGAAACAAGGGGTCTTCAAACATCTTCATGCTACTTTGATTATCAAAATTTATTACAATAGGATCTAGTGGCCTTCCAAACAAATATGACAACAATTTTCTTAACCAAAATTATTATTTTCCTACTTCACATGCGACAACATATTCAACTTCAAGATTGTTTAAAGAAATAGGATCTTGTTTTTCTACTCATTCATGAAATCATTGAAGATCCCAAATTGAAAAAACCATCGGTAGTACTGCTTCCATCAGTCCCACTACCACCCAAAACAGAATCAGTAAAACTTGTTAATTTAACTTCCTTTCCATCATACTCTAGGTAGTGACTAATTGTTCCATGTAGGTATATCAAGATATGCTTGGTAGCTATCCAATGGTCATGACGAGGTTCCAACTAAAATTGACTAAGAACCTTTACAAAAAAGCATATGTCAGGTATGGTATTCATTATGTACATCAAAGAACCCACCAATTTTCAATAACTTGTAGGATCGAAGAGACTAGAGTCAAATATTATGAACTTCTTTAGATTCATGATCATGGTGGTATTCATAGGATTGGAATCCAACATACCAAACTTTTGTAACATCCTTATTGTGTACTTTCCTTGATAAAGATATGTCTCACAGGGTTTCTACCAAACTTCCAAGCCCAAGCAATAATGCATGAGTCCCAAATATTCCATTTCAAATTCTATTGTCAACATTTTCTTGCATTCTATAATCATGTGTCCACACCTCTAATAAATAAATCATCCACGTATAAAAGTACAATAAATGGTTCATTCTTCACTATCTTGATGTAGAGGTTTGCATCAACATAACTTTTGACATTAATAATTAAAAAATATGCATCCATTCCTGCATATTGATCCCTAGGAGCTTGCTTCATGCCATATAGAGATTTATTTAGTTTGAAAACATGAGAATCCCTCTTATTTATCTCAAAGCCTTCTAGTTGTTTAACATATACTTCTTCATTAATGATTACATTTAGAAATGGTATTTTGATATCCATTTGATCGATATTTCATCCCATAGTAGCAACTAGAAAAACCAAATGTCTAATAGTAGTGCACCTGGCAATGGGAGAAAAGATTTCTTCATAATCTATTCCTTCCTTTTGAGAGAAAACCCTTGCAAAAAATATTTCTTTATATTTTTCTATGCTTCCATCAACAACATGTTTGAATTTGTAAATCCATTTGGAAGTGACAACAAATTTATCACTAGGTATAGGAACGATTTCCCAAACCCCATTATCCATGATGGATTGATATTATTCTTGCATTCCTTTCTTCCATTCTTCTTGACGAGCGACTTCTTCAAAGGTAGTTGGTTCTACTTCGATTAAATTCATTATGTATGTTGCATATCCTGATTATCTTTTCGATCTTTTTCTTTCCCTGAAAATTCCTTTTGTCACTCCATGTCCTTCAACATATTCAAGTGTAGCTTTTAACTAATGTGGCCTCTTCTTTGTTTCGAGAATGATTATAGTTTGAATAGGCTCACTTGTTCCTTATTCTTCTTGGTTTTTAGGTGTCTTGACATGTTTCTCTTCTTATTCAAATAGTGGTACATATTCCTCATTAGATTCGATTGGTATATCCTTAGATATTTTGTAGACATGGTTTTAATCAAATATAACATCCTTGCTAACTTCAAATTGCCCTTCTTCTTTGATGTAGATTTTATAAGCCTTTGATGAAAGGCTATAACCAATGAAGATTCCTTTTATACTTGTAGAGTATAACTTATTTCACTTGCCTTTTGGAACATGAATGTATGCAGGACATTCAAATATTCAAAGATGGTCTACACATGGCCTCTTCCCTATGAATGCTTCTTCTTGTGTCATATTATTAAGGATTCTACGAGGAATTCTATTTTGTATGTATACTTCTATCATGGTTGCTTCTCCCCATAGAAATTTTGGTAGATCTTGATCAAATGTCGTAGTCCTTGTGCATTATTCAATGGTTATATTTTCCCTTTGTGCTACTCCATTTTGTTAGGCGTTGTAGGGAACAATGAGCTTGCTCTTAATGCCTAATTCTTTACAATATGCTATAAGTTCTTTTGAAGTGTATTCACCTCCATTGTAGGATCTCAAATTATTTATCTTTCTTTCGGTTAAGGTCTCAAGTTTAGATCAAAATTCTTTGAACTTTTCAAATACTCCATCCTTTGTCTTGAGAATATAGAGCCATGTCTTTCTATAGTGATCATCAATGAAGGTCACATAGTAAAGATGACCTCCAAGAGATTTATTAGAAATGGGCCCACAAGCATTACAATGAATGAGTGTTAGGTTCCTACAATACTAGTGATTACCCCATTACTATTGTAGTTGTATCCCTTATTAATATTTTTGTGCCCCTATTGTCCCCATATTGTTATTACTGTGCCCCATAGAATCCCTCTATTGTTATTTTTGTGCCTTTATATTATTATTGTTAGGTCGGCTGGGTTATATTGCGACTCCTTAGACTCCTATACATAGAAAGGAGGTTTTGTCATTTGAATCATCAAGGAATCATTCTTTTGTGTAATATAAAGGAGGTTTCCCCCTCGAAGAGGCTGAATTCTAAGGTGTTGATCTACCTTTTCTATCTTTTTGTGAGTTGGTTTCATAACATTTGGTATCAGATCTTTGGATTTTAGGGTTTTGCTACTCCAATTAGGTCATCGTGGCATTTTCGCTATAACATTTTTCTGTGATGTTTCAGAAGCAAAAAAAACCCGTTTGATACGAAATCTTACTAAACCTAGGGTCCGAATTTCAGAGCTTTTTGCGCTATATTTGTGGAGATATGATCTGAGGAAGTTGGTCTTTTTGCAGATTCCTGAATTACATTCCAAACAGGTGACCTGGGGAAAATCTTCATAACTTTCTCTCTAAGCATCAGATTGAAATTTCATAAGAAGTTATAGATAGAGGATGGATTTTAGTTTCTTGAATATATTTTTTAGAGCCAAAGGTCAAAACAGGGACACGTGGCATGTCGTACAATTTAGCTCTACTGAACTAGTCTATAATCAGGTCACTGTGGGAGATTTGGTACAACTCTTCCTTTGAGAATCCAATTTGGATTAGAAAACTGGCACTGGAAATAGGACATATAGGGCTACTGTAGGTCATAGTTTCAAAACTGAATGATCTGAAATTAGAGAGATACATAAGAGGCAATATTGAGCTCCTACAAAGTGAAAAAATGTGTGTAGATTTTTTTAAATTTTTGCCTATGCTTGATTTGATTTTTTTTTTTAAGGAATTCAAAGGGCATAGAAGAGCATTATTATCGGTAACTGATGCCCCAAGGAAAGAAAATGAAAACACCTAGTAAGCAACTTGAAAGCTATAGCATGACTCATGAAGAAGAGGAAGAAATACTACATGATATATCAAAATTACAAGACCAAGTGCAACAAATGTCACTCTCACAAAAGCTAACAAAAGCTAAGATAAATGGTGTGGAATCTAAGATAAAGTGCATGGAAGCTAAGATGGATGATTTGAAGATAGATTTGAAGAAATATTTGAAGATAGACATGGCATATTTGAAGACAGACATGGCAAATTTGAAGAAAGATTTGACAAATTTTCTACAAGAAATACTTACTAATGGTGAAAGGGTAGTAAAGGAAACTCATGATGTGAAAAAAAGAAATGTTAATCATGATTTCATAGACTCTAATGTTGGATTGAAGACCCACTATATTCCAAAAATTGATATGAGGAAGTTTGATGGCAAGGATCCCGCAACATGGATATTACAGATGGAGCAATTTTTCGATCTCAATAATGTGCAAAACACACAAAAGGTATGTTTTGCAACTTTATATTTGGAACCAAATCAGTTTGTATGGTATCAATGGCTTTGCTCTCGTAACAAATTATCACTTGGGGCAATTTTTTACGGAAGAATTGACAGCACATTATGAGGATATAAAAAGCAACACTTTTTTTAGCCAATTGATAAGTCTCAAACAAAAGGGTTCAATAATGGATCACATTGAGGAGTTCCAAAAATTGAACATAAGGGTAAAAAATATTCTAGAGGAGCACAGGATTGATGTGTTCATAGGGGATTTAAAGGATAATATCCAATATGATGTTTGCCTTTGGGAACTTTATTCATTAGAGAAGGCATTCGGGTTAATAAGAAAAATGAAAAAAAAAATTATGGCAACTAGGAAGCATACCACTCACAACTATAAATATGGAAGTGTTGTTGCCCCTAATATTCCACAACCTATAAGGTTGACACCACAACAATTGGAAAAAAAAAGAGCAAAAGGGCTTTGTTACAGTTGTGATAGAAAATATACTAAAGGTCATAAGTGTGCTGAGAAGACATTATTCTACATAGATTGTGAAGAGGAAGAAGAAAAGGAGCAAGAAAGGTAAAAAGAAGAGGATATACTCCAGGAACAAAGCCTAGACAAAGAATAAATGAATCCAACCATATCTTGTAATGCATTGGTGGGAATTACCACTCCTCAAACCATCAAGATAGAAGGACAAATCAAGAAGAAAAAGGTAATAGTCTTGATTGATTCAGGAAGTACCCACAATTTTATTCATTGTAAGGTAGAAAAGTAATTGAATTGCTTCCTATATCCAGCACCAGAGTGTCAAGTGATGGTTGCAAATGGAGTAGCAATATATTTCTTTGGACAGTGCCATAATACCAAGCTATCCATGGGAGAATATGTATTGACTAGCCCAATGCTTTCCGTTCCAATGGGAGGTGCTGTTGTTGTACTAGGAGTCCAATGGCTACAATCCTTGGGTACAATAGCTTTTAATTTTCAAGAACTTTTCATGAAATTTTCTGCGGAAGGAAAGGAAGTTGAATTAAGGGGTATTACAAGGAAACCGAGAAAGTTAATTAGCTCTAACGGTATGACAAAGCTTCTAAAAAAGGAACAAAGAGGTGTAATTGCACAATTATGTTCACTAGATGTTTCCACATCGAAATCATCTATTTCTCCAGATATCCAAAGTATCTTGGACAATCATTCCAAGGTATTTGAGACTCCCAGAGGTCTCCCACATATTCATGATCATGATCATGCTATTCATCTGATTCGAGGAAGTGTTCCTCCAAACATCAGGTCGTACAGATATCCCTATGCCCAAAAGAGTGAAATTGAACTTATGGTGGCAGAAATGCTAGAGGCTAGTATAATTCAACCTAGTCAACGTTCTTTCTTTGCTCCAGAAGTATTGGTGCACAAGAAGGATGGATCATAGCGCATGTGTCCAGATTATAGGGAGCTCAACAAGCTCACTATTAAAGATAAGTTTCCCATTCCTGTCATTGATGAATTACTGGATGAATTGCATGGATCAATTTACTTCACCAAGTTGGATCATCGTTCAAGATATCATCAAATCAGAATGAAGATTGAAGACATTCTGAAAACAACATTTAGAACTCATGAGGGTCATTATGAATTTTTGGTCATGCCTTTTGGCCTTACCAATGCACCTTCAACATTTCAAGGTTTGATGAATTCAATTTTCAAACCATTCCTTAGAAAATTTGTGTTAGTATTTTTTGATGATATACTAATCTACAGCAAGTCTTGGAAGGATCATGTTGAACATGTTGACAGGGTGCTACAACTATTGGAGGAGAAACAATTATATGCAAAAAGATCCAAATGTTTCTTTGGAGTACAAGAGGTGGAATATCTGGGTCATATTGTATCTCATGAAGGAGTTAAGGTAGACCCTAGCAAAATTAAAGCCATTAAGGAATGGAAAATCCCCACATCCATAAAGCATCTGCGAGGATTTCTCGGGTTGACAGGGTATTTATCGCAAGTTTGTTAAGAATTATGGGAGAATAACAACACCTATAACAACATTATTGAAGAAAGATGCATTTTCATGGACTCCAGAAGCAACAAAGGCCTTCGAACATCTTACAAGAGGCAATGTGCCAAGCACCAGTCTTAGTTACACTGGACTTCAAAAAAACCTTTATTGTGGAATGTGATGCTTCAGGAAATGCAACTGGTGCTGTTTTAATGCAATATGAAAGACCCATCACTTTTGAAAGTCATCCAATCAAGGGAAAGTTTTTACACAAAGCTATTTATGAGAAGGAAATGTTGGCAATACTACATGCACTTAAGAAATGGCGACGCTGCCTAATGGGAAGACACTTCAAGGTAAAAACGTATCATGGTAGCCTTAAATACTTCTTAGAACAAATATTATCCTCTGAAGAGCAACAAAAGTGGGTCACAAAGATGTTGGTTTATGACTTTGAAATCATCTACAAAAAAGGCAAGCAAAATGTGGTGGCAGATGCACTCTCAAGAAAGGATGAGGATGTGGAAGCATTGTTGTGCACCATTTCTATTATCCAACTAGATTGGATAAACGAAGCAAGGGGAAGAATGATGAAGAAGTGTGGGAACTTGTTCGAAAGTTACAACAAGATTACAGTATACCTAATACATTTATCTGGCAAAATTATTCATTATGGTACAAAGATCGCTTATACCTCTGTAAGAATTCCCAACTCAAATAAAATATTCTTATGGAATTGCGCACTTCTCCCTTAGGAGGGCACTCAAGATTTTTAAAAACTTACCACAGGGTTAAGAAGGATTTTTTTTAGGATGGCCTTAAATCGGATATTCAAAAGTTTGTGGAAAAATGTTTGGTTTGCCAACAAAATAAAGTTGAAACAATTAAGACCCTGGGTCTATTACGACCTTTATCCATTCCAAGCCAACGTTGGGAGGAGGCTTCAATGGATTTTATCACAGGTTTACCTAAGTCTGAGGGAAAGACTGTCATCATGGTGGTAGTTGACAGACTTACCAAGTATGCACACTTTTGTGCATTATCACATCCATTTAAATCCAGTACAGTTTCTACTGCATTTATGGAAACAATTCAAAAGCTACATGTAAATCCAAAGATTATTGTAAGTGATAGAGACCCCATTTTCACTGGAAAATTTTGGACATAATTATTTTCTTGTCTCGGTACTCAGTTAGCTCATAAATCATTTTATCATCCTCAATCTGATGGTCAAACTGAGATAGTAAACAAATGTTTGGAAGGATATCTTCATTGCTTTGTATTTGATAAACATACACAATGGATCAAATGGTTGCCTTTGGTTGAATGGTGGTATAACAATTCCTTCCATACAACAACAAAAAATGACCCCATTTATGGCACTTTATGGATATCAGCCACCATCCATCACATCATATTAAATCGAAAATTCTAAGGTTCAAGCAGTGGAACATCACATCGAGCATCAACAACAAGTCCTCCAACTCTTAAAGGATAATTGTGTTGGCGCAGAATAGAATGAAACAACAGGCAGATCAACATTGCAATGAAATAAGTTTTGATGTAAGTGATTGGGTATTCCTATGACTACAACCATATAAACAAATGTCCCTCAAGCAAGCTAAGAAGGATAATAAATTATCACCAAAGTATTATGGTCTGTACAAGGTGTTGCAAAAGATTGGTAACTATGGCATACAAAATTTGGGAGCTTCCTGCAGCTTCTCAAGTGCACCAGTTTCCATATTTCATGTTTAAAGAAGGTTATAGGTGACAAGCTCCCAGTTCAAACAATATTGCTAAAAATTGACGAGGAAAGAAAAATTATATTGGAACTGGAAGCAGTCACAAAAACAAGAACTCGACAGCTACGAAAATCGATCAATTTCAGAGTATCTCATCAAGTGGAAGAACTTATCCGCTAAAGATTCCACATGGGAGGATGATAATTTTATACAGAAGCATCCAAAACTACTCAAGTGTTGAGGACAACACTTTTTTAAAGGAGAGGGGCATGTTAGGTCCCTATAATACTAGTGATTACCCCATTACTATTGAAGTTGTATCCCTTATTATTGTTGTGTCCCTATTGTCCCCATATTGTTATTACTATGCCCCATAGAATCCCTCTATTGTTATTTTTGTGCCTTTATATTATTATTGTTAAGTTAGCTGGGTTATATTGTGACTCCTTAGACTCTTATATATAGAAAGGAGGTTTTGTCATTTGAATCGTCAAGGAATCATTCATTTGTGTAATGTAAAGGAGGTTTCCCCCTCGAATAGGCTGAATTCTAAGGCGTTGATCTATCTTTTCTATCTTTTTGTGAGCTAGTTTCATAACAATGAGGTCTAATATATCCTTAGACCTTGTGTCACTACTTGTAAAAGGTTTCCTATTGTTCTTTCCCAAATCACATCCCTTGCATACTCCTTCATGGTCTTCCTTGATTTTGGGGATGCCCTTTACTATTTGACTTAGGGTGGGTATTATCTTGTAATGAATATTCCCATATCTTCTATGCCAAAGTTAGATATGATAAATATCCATGTGAATAAGGGATTGAGGAGATGGTTTTATAACTCTATATAGTCTTCCTTCACAATTCCCAATAACCCTTACCTTTTCAGAACTAGAGTCTTTTCCCAAAACCAAAACTTTACCATATATAAAAGAAACTCTATCTCCTTTATATTTTAAACAAGAAATGGAAAGTAAATTATTTTTCAAACCAACTGGGACATAGGGGATGTTGTTGAGGTGTAGCTTTTATCCACTTTCTAGCTTCAATGATGTAGATCCAAGGCCCTTGACTGCATAGTTGTTGTTGTATCCTAGCTCCACTGCATGTGATGATGATTCTCTTGATAGAGTATGAAGTTGTCCACTTTATCCTTCCATGTGTATTGAGGGTCCACTATCAATGATCCATGCCTTTCCATCATCAAGTGTACCTGTAAGTGAAACCAAGATTCCTTCACTCTTGACTCTTCTATATAGATTGTAGAAGATCCTTCCAACCTAGCTTCTTGCAATTTCATGATATTGAGTCCCATCTTCAGGTAACTTTCCATTGAGAGAGTGATCTTTTCTTCCAAGATTACTTTTCTTTCCTTCAATTGATAGCCAACAAGGTGATCTTCAAATAGTCCTTCTTTCACCTTAGCTATGATACCATTTTGAGAAATCAATGCTTATAGGAATTAGGGTTTGATTCCTCCTTCTTGATAATTACTTGTGATTTATGTTGGCTTATTTTAATTCTATGCTAGATTATCTTTCATCAATCAATTACCAAAATGAATGTATATGAAGACCACAAGAACAAGAGACACAAGATGTAGTTACTCAGCCAGGGAAAACCCCTCCAAGGGGAAAATCTAGTACACATTTTCCACTAATGGATTCAAATAAAGATGAGACAATACATAACCCTATAGACCTTGACAAAGATCTCCTCCAATCATCAAGTCAACCCTTCCTTCTAGTAGATGATCCCTGCCAAGTTCTCCAAGTGTCAGAATATCAAATACAACTTCAATCCATAATTTCAACCTCCAGCTACAGAATTTTGGCCCCTAGCTTCAGAATTTTAGACCTGCAGTAGATTCAAGACTTTTTGCCCCAACTTCAGTCTAGTAACTTCACATGTGTGTAAGAGAGATGCCCCAAAACTCGATTTTTTCTTCCCCAACTTATTCCTTCTTTCACCTCAACTTCTCTCTTCTTTGCTGCCTCTTTCTCTTGTAGATCGAACTTGTTGAGTGTGTGTCTCAAATGAGTCGAGTTACCTCTCTATATATACTCCTTCTAGTGGGTCAAATAACCTTAATCTAGGTTGACTTCATGAGGACAAGGCCGACTTGGTGTGGAGGTGACAATTGACACTTTTTATTCAAAAATAAATCTTTTTACATGATACAAAAGCCCAAGAAGGGTATAATAAAAATGACAATGACTCTATTGACTCATGAAAAAATCTAGAAGTCTTCAATGGTGGCTTTGACCTAGAAAATAAATAAAAGAGCATGAAATCCATGCTTCAAAATAATTTTTCTTTTACAATAAATTTATTTTCTTTTTCTTTTCATCAAATACAATTATGAATACCGAGACTAATTACATTCTTCATCAACATGTTGCATAGGAGCACATATTGTTGTAAGACGTTAAGAATTTTATTAAGCATACATGTAGTGTAGTGGCACATGGAGTTATCAAGTTTTGGAACAGACCACTTGGATAGCACTAGGGTGGCATGTATACTGGTATCCTAGCTTGAGGGGGGGAATGTGAGATCTTAAGTGAGATGGTTAATGAATGATTGGGACTGGTTTCATCTCCCTGAGTCAATTTAAGGGAAGGATTGAGAGGGTGGGTTCGTTAAACGTGACTCGATCAAGATTCCGATGATTATACAACTCCAGGTTTATGAGAACCCATGGTTTTTCCCATGGTATTCATCTCCAGTGTAGCCCATTTAAAGGTAGAAAGACTCCATGTTAATTTGTCCTTGTGACTAGTAAGATACCAATAACAGTGTCTTTAGACACTACCACTTCTCTCGATGTTTCATGATCCTAAAATTATAAACAAAAAACCCAAACAACAAGTTAAGAAAAGAATCTTAAAAAAAAACAAAAAAAAATGTTACGGTTTTCTTTTTTGGTTTCAATTTTTATTATTTTTTTACCATTTTACTAAAATTAAATAAATTTAAAACATTAAAAATAATAATTATACTTTAAAAAATTTAAAAAACTTCTCTACGACTTTTAAACAAATGTTAAAATAAAAAATAAAAATTAAATATCTAAACATATAAAAAAATTAACAGAAAAAAATGAATAAATTAAAATTAAATAAAACATTAAAAAAATAATCAATATGTTAAAATATTTAATTTTTTTTGAATTAAATTAAAAAAAAATATTACTTTTTAAATAAAACATAAAAAAGAATTTTGTAAATGAAAATTTAAAGTTGTTAAAAAATCAAAATTAAAAAGAATAAAAATTAAACATTAATTTAAAAAAAGAAGAAGAGAAGGTTATTAATGTATAAATCATGGTGTAGAATTGTAATTTCTCATGAAACTTTAATCCAAATCACAAGACACAATCCTACTCTACTATTATTCGGAATTCAATTCACAATTTAAAACATCAATCACAAACATGCAATGATAAATAACACACATGCACATAGTATTTCTCGAGGGGGAGGCAATTTTCTATAAAAACCCCTTTTCCTGTTTGCATTAATCTGATGCATAGAGATGTATTACAATTGCTAGCTTAATATGAGATTGAAATGTAAGTGAATAATCTATCTCTCTACTCACTTAGAAGATCTGACCCAAACTCAGTCAATTTCTGCCTCTGCTTGAGCCCCTATTTCCTTGCGCAATTCCTGAGGAAATTATGCCCCATATTATTTAAAAATTTCTTCCAAAACGATTGTGCAATTTCCAAGGTTGATCATCTGACTACATGCAACACCTATACGCTGAAGACTAGTCTACAATTGATTTTACATTGCCTTGGAATCTCCACCACAACCGGTGAACTCAAATTCTTTGCATGCACTAGCCATTTTGGGTTGATTGATCAGTTAACTGGATGATCACTGAGATAGACTAAAGTCTCACTACAAAACTGACCTTCCACTAGTTCCTCCAATAGTTAGAACTATTTTAACTGAAAACAACTTGAAATAATTGACATTTATTGCTACAAATTAGCAACCACACATGCCTAACTGAACTCTAACTCCTCTAACTCAAATTTGCTAAGCTAAATGAGTAACAAGAACCCTGTCACACAATTTAACTACATGCAAGTTGTCTGTTGATGTGGAAATTCTAACCAAGGCAAAATCAAATTGAGACTTTATTGTTGCATTTTTCAACAATTATTTTTTCTGGCACCTAGTAGGGGGTGGGTGATGATGGGGATCACACCTCCTCCTCTCTAGGCACCATATCATTACACTTTTTTTTTTTCAAATTGGTGTTTCTAATTTATTTATTCTTTTAACTTTTAAAATTTTATAAAATTATTTTGTTCATATATATATATATATATCACAGAGTCAAAAAGAAAGAGAAAACTAAGATATCATAATTAGTTGATCATCACAATCTTAAAAATCAAAAGTATCTCTCTGTCCTCACTAATGTGAAGAAGAAAATGAGCATTCCTAAAATAAAAACAAATTCCCACGAACTTCAACATGGAACTGGACATTGACCTATTCCCAAAACACCATGGGATGAAATAATTTGTAACTTTTTTAACACTAAAGTGGTTGAAGATGAAAACAACTTTCTCTTAGATTGTTCATCTTATACTCAAATTTGATATAACTTTCAAAATATTTGTGACACTACCAACCTTCTTGACATTTTAAGTTGGCAAAAATATGGTGATCTTGGAATGCTTCTCTTAATGGTTTTTGAGCATAGAAATAAAATTCTAAAGAGTTCTGAGTAATCTTGTATCTTTTTAAGGTCCAATAGACCATATCAATCTTAGTGGACCTTAATCATCATCATCACTATATGTGTGTGTGTGTGTGTAAGTGTAAGTTTGTAAATACATTTATAACAATATATATATATATATTATATATATATATATATATATATATTATATATATATATATATATATATATATATATATATATATATATATATATATATTTTTTTTTTTTCAAGTATCATGTTTTTAATCTTTTTTTAAATAATTATGATTCTCTCTCTCTCTCTCTCTCTCTTAAAGTTTAGAGGTGCTTTTTTTATATAATAGTTTTGTTTGTTGTTGTTGTTATTATGATAAAATAGAAACCTATAATTTTAATATTCCATGTAGGAAAATGGCATCAAGGAAGCTATCTATGAATATATATGGATAAAGATTTCAATCATGGAATCCAAAACTATAACTAGAGTCTCGATGAATGCTATCCAATAAAAGGTTAACATTATTATTAAAGAGCCAACAATTGACCTCCCAAAAGGAATTAAAAATGTTAGAGAGTGAAAATATGAACTAGAGGAAAACAAGATGGACCATTCCTGGTATGTCAAGGAAAAAAAAACAACAATGTAGAACAAATATATATGTATTGTGTTGTGTTTAAACATGTTGTTATAAAAAATCTAGGATTGCAGAAAAAAGTATCTACCCTAGGTTTGGTGGCTAACCTAAAACAACAGAGAGATAGGGAATTTGATGCTTTCCCTAAAGTAAATAGATGATAGAATGAAGCCTACCTAAAATCCATCACAAGCTTCGCTCCTTCTTTAGCTTGAATGTTCTAATTCCAACTCTGATTTCCAAAATTAGAACCTAAATAGTCAGATAACACAAGTAAATAAACTACGAGATCTATGAAATATCATATAAATACTTTATTCAATAGATCAACATGGTATTGAAATAAAAACATCACATATAGGAAAACAAAGAATTCTTTACATTCATATAAATGGAAGGAGTTACAACCATAAATAGATGTTGATCTTGTAGAAGAGCTCCTCTGGGCTGACTTGTCCTTTCCTTGTCACAATATGCACCTCCAGTCAACCTAAACGCATGAAATGAAACCTCTCACAACAACAACATAAGGGTAAAATCACTCTCCAAAATCCAACCTCTTGCATATAGAAGGTTGCAAATATATAGAGTGGGGTAAGTTGGGAGTTCTTATCCAATTACCAATCTAGGGTTTTAGATCCACCTTTGATGGGAGGATGGGATCAAAGGATAAGGGATGGAAACTCCAAAGTAGGGTAGGATAGAATCCAAATGTTTAATCTGAGGTTAATGGTTGTAACAAATGCTGGAAACTTTTGCAAGGGGAAGCTTTAAAAAATTTCTCTCTTTTTCCCGAATTTCTAGAACCAACGCAGGTGGAAAGGGGAGAAACATGTAGGTGATCAACACAGGTACAAAGGGGAGAAACCTGTAGGTGAATGCTATCCAAAAAGAGGCCAGGGAGCGTGGGTCCTAAACCTGGCTCAGATAATGCAGTTTTAGGGAAAAACAATGGGGAATGAAAGAGGCATGCTTAGGGCTTTGTGCAAGATGATGACAAGGGGGAATAGGATGTAGAATAATCCCATTAGGAGGCCTATTGATCAGATGTGAAAAATGTCCTATAACATATTTCCCCCTAAAGCACAAAGTTAGAAATAACGACTAATGACTAAAGTGCTTTACCTTGTGACAAGTCGGGATCAAGAACAATCAACGAACTTCAAATGTTATAATACATTTTCATCATGACATCTTTGTTGTTGAGGGAGGCAGACCCATACTCAGAACATAAGCTAACATAACATGTACAATGATCAAAATATGCATTCATAAAATATAACTGGTGGGCCCATGATTGGATGACTGTCTATATGATCATGGCCATCATAAATTGTGATCTTTGTATAACCCCTGAAATCATAGTCCGAATGGATGAAACTAGATCCAGGGTCTTCTATCTCCTTCATATGACCAACCAACATACAGGTCTAACCATGTGAATCAATGATCTAAGGTCAAACATGGTAGATACCATCTGATTACCGGTCGATGATGTAAGCTGTTAACAGATGCGAGAGAAACCACTGATGATGTTAATGGATCTTACGATACTACAATACAATTTGTATAGTGTGACTAAATGAGTTGATGTTGAACACCAAATAGAGTCTTTTGGTCGAAGGCCATTGATGTAAACATGTTTTCGAGAGTGAGTAAAATTTCCATTGATGTATGCAAGAACTAAGCTACCAAAGGTTTATTTCTAAGTCAACTTCCTGGATAATGTGTTGATGTTGATAGGAAGCGACCTATCACAGGAGGGCCTTGACGTATCCCTCATCAATGACACGAAACAGGTATCATGATTAAGACATAATGATGGAGATACAGAACTGGATCAAGAAAGGAAAACATGGAATGAATGCTTAAGAGTATTGTAATAAATATCAACTGAATGACTTATCTTGAGCACACCGACGACACTGAATGGAGTTGGCAGCATTGACCCAAAATTGAAATGGAGGCTCTAAAAACAATATGATAACCAAAATATAAGAAGATTACCCAACCCAATAGCCATGGAGATGAAGTGGAAGAGTTTCGTGTTCAAGAGTGACTCACTGCCATTGGATAATAGAATACCTTGTTTTCCCAATTTCCCCAACCATACTAGTTAGTACCTCTTTATTTTTGAACAAGCTTGAGGAGGATAATGTATGCTTGATCTATAAGTTCACCCTTCGAATGAATCCCTCTGAGTATATTTAATGAACCCTGAGAAGGAGTGGTTTGACCGTGTCATATTTGACAATTCCATCGTTGTTTAATGTTTTAACAAGTACAATGAAGGTAAAACTCGACATATTTTCAGTTTAGAGAGTTTGAAAAAGAGGCTAAAAATAAAACCCTAGATGTCCCTTTTCGTAGATAGTCTCTTAAGTCTAAAAATGTAGAAAAAAATACTCAAGAGTACCTCTTAGCTATGTTCGAATAAGGTATTCTTTTTTTGTATATATTCTATCTCAGTCTAGAAAAGGGTTAAACTTACACTGAGTAAACGTCTTTTCATTTACTTATATGAGTTTGAAAAGACAAGTGCTTGATGATCTTTTCATATTTTGGGAGTCTGAAAAGAGGTAAAGGAGGACTCCTCCTAGAGGAAAGAGTGGTATAAAGAGTAGAAATTAGTTCCATTCATGATGGAACTACCCAAAACACATAGAGGTCAAGGGGTTGGCTAATAATACCACTCATCTCAGCCCCAATTCGAGGTACATGCCCCCCAAACTTCATTTCATGCACCTAAGTAGACTAATGGGCACTAACAGGTCGATGGAATGAAGGTTCATTTATGAGATCAAGTGAAAGAATCGACTATGAATTTACGAGATCTAATCAAAGAATCGAATTGACAGGGGATATGTTTCATTTTTTAACGAGCTTGACACAGTAAAAGAACTATTCTCATAGACCTTGTCTGATTTTTTAACGAGATTGACACAATAAAAGTAACTTTGCTCTGAGAACCTTGTTTCATTTTTTAAGGAGCTTAACACAAGAAAAGGGACTTTGATCTGGAATCAGATCATGGCCTCCAAGATACCATGGATTCCAAGAGGTTATCATCATATGGGAGAACAACATTCTAGAATGGATACATATCAAGGGAGCCAACGGAAATATCAAACTCTAATGCCCCTAGTAAATGATGCACTACATCACTGACTAGATCATCAGTAGATGCAGGCATGGAATAGGTTTCCACATAATTAATTTGTGGCGGGGGAGATATCGCTTGCATATAAGGACCATTTAGGGATGTTGGTTGATTAGGAGTCAAATTAGGATCAATGAATGAAATCTGTTCAATGTTCATGATTCTTCCTTCATGTGGGAAACACATCAGACGAAAGAGTGAAGAGACAAGAGATCCCATGACATAAACATAGTCACGCCCAAGTAGTATATTAAAATCCAAAGGGCTATGGACTACCATCACATAGATATAGATATTTTTTCCTCCCAAATTAATAGACAACTTAGGAAGGATCCCTAATGGTTGACTGGTTCCTTTGTTAAAAGTGAACAGATTATGGGTAGTGGGCTCAAGCTGCGGAGAACCTAAATCTTTCCAAGTAGTTGAGGACAAAATAATAACAGATGCACCTTCATCTATGATTGTGCTAGGTATGACCACATTATAAGCATGTACTATGATATGGAAGGGCATGTAAGGAGGAAGACGATATCCTTCCAGTCAACTCCAATCAAAGGAAGTGACAATAATACTTGAAGGGGGTGTCATGGGAAGAAGAGGACTATCCCCTAGTTCATTGAACTTGAATAAATGAAAAGAACCTGAGTAGTATGAAGTTCACTCTCTACGATAAAGGTACGATCAACTAAAGTTAGAATCAAATCAACTGTTTTCTCAACCAATGGTTAGTTGGGACCAGACTCATAAGATTCACATTCAGAGAGAGAAGAATTCATTGGATTCATATTCTGATCAATAATTGTTGCAACTAGTGGAGGATTTAGAGAAATCTTCTAGTAACTAGCTGGAAGTCGTGGCTGAGAAGCTGTAAGTTTTTTCAAAACTTTTTAGGCTTCATCCATATAAGGAAAAAAGGTGAATAGGGTGATTCCCTTCACATAAATTACATGGAAATTTGAATTTACCCTTTTTCTCATGGAACTTACTATCGCTAGTTGAGGGTTTGTCACCAACATGATCTCCAAAGGCTGACGATAAAGGCGATGTGAGCCTGTGGACCACAAGTTTTCTAATACCTTGGGAATACCAGGAAAATCTCTAAGAAGGTGGTCACCCTTACATAACATGCAAGGGAATTTAATTTTACAGGGCTGATTGGAAGATTTGTCCATACTAGTTGCGTTCATAGAAATGGTTACTTGGTTCCCCCCTGCTTATTTTTCTTCTTCTTCTTCTTCTTAGCTTCCTAGCTACTCAAATAAATAATTTCATGAGGTGAAGAGGAAGAAAGGGGTGGAGAATCAATAGGTGAAGAAGGAAAAGCGTCAAATTTCGGATATGAGGTTGATGTTGTTCAGGTGGAGAAGAACTCGGTTGAGAAGCAGTTTGGACATTCAGAACCAAAGGAGTGGAAAATAACCAAACTAGCAAACCAATGGTAAATCTAGGAAGGGACAATGTTTCCATATAAGGAGCACCAATATTTCCAAAAGAAGGAAAAGGACTAGGGTTCATGTTAGAGGGGTTCCCTTGATTGGTATACTTTGGAACTATTGCCATTAGTATCAACCTAGGATCCACTAAGGAGTTGTTCCATGTGGAGGATGTTGTTACGTGTTTAATTAATTGATTTTAGAACTTAAAGACACAATGAAAACAAAGGGGTAACTAGGCATAATAGTTTACGAAGCAACTGTGAACTGCAATATACACCTTGGTGAACCAAAGACTTAACATTCGACAACCAATCTCCCCGAACGTTGTGTTTGGAGTATCACAATATACAAGGTGACATACTCGGTTACCTATGGATGGATAGCAACCCATAAGGGACACCAAAAATCTACTCAATGGTACATGGGAGTGTAGTCCGTAATAGTGTTGTCTAATGTGTAACCGTTTGATGAGATCATTCCCATATAATTTTCATGCATGGAGCACCATCCAATATACCCGAAGGTACATGGAGTACGATCATATACACTTACGTACGTGGAACGAGATATCACTCCTGGGATGTAACACTGGAAAATAACGAAAACTCCTACGTACAACGACATTGGAACACGTCTCTAGCCTTGACCTCTAAATGTTTGCATTAATGTTACAAATGCTCCTTAAGTTAATTAAGGTGTCTTTTAGAGCTTATCTTGAATTAGATTTTGATTTCAAGGCTCAAAATTCGATCTCACCTGAACACACTTATGATGCAACTAATATGAGAAAAATAACTCTTTTCAATGTCGATGAAAGCTATCTAGTGTAGGGAAGAGGTGAAAACAATGATGCAACAATCAAATATGTAGCAAACAAGAGCTTCCTAACTAGATCTTTCAATTTCACTATTCCAATTCAATTCAAAGCATTAAAATATGCCAAACCATACAATGTAATCTATGCATGATTCCCCTGAAAACTATGGAAATGTTATCTATACACAATTTCCTTTCTTGTTGTGAAAATAAGAATTCTAACTATGCAAATGTGATATATGAAAGAGAATTATTCAAAACAAACACAAGAGGATTCTAATGAAATTAAATGTAATATGAGATTTCATGAATATAGGACTCAAACTGAAATTGGTTGAAAATTTCAAAAATCAAAAGAGATGACACTCAAAGGTGATTAACACATACACAATTCAACCCCCCCACAATGATTGAGGGGGAATTGTTTTTGCAAAACTGAAAGCAAAAAACATGCAATTTCACATTAGGGAATTCCAATTTCACACACAAAACCCTAGATGCAAATGCATATATTTTTCTTTTCAACACACTTGATTTTCGAAATGAGGACTAGAACGACAATTTATCCGAGCGAACAATGACAAAATGAAATTAGTTTTCAAGAGACCTAGTGATAAGAACAAAGAAAAATCAAAACCAATTCTTACCAAAGGAAATCAAACACAAATGAAAACCCAATGGAGGCTTTAGAGAGACCACAAGGCACTCAAGATCACGGAAGGTTAGCTGGAAGTAGGTTGATCAAAGAGACACTCAAAATGAGGGAAAGTTTTGTGCAAAAAAAAAGGGCCAAAACTGGTGCATAAGAGGCCCCAATGATTTGCAAAGACGGTATAGAGTGGGCCCAAGTGAGGTGCAACACTTTTTCAGAGGAACTGGGAGAGCGTTGTTCTAGGGATAGAGGATTTTGACACAAAAATTGCAAAAGGGACTCAATGAAATGACTTCCTAGGTCTATTCTTGGTTGGGTAAAGCAGAAAAGGTCTATCAAAGAGGTAATCAAAGATAATGGACAAAGGAACCACCAAGGGAATAGACCGTTCCCCAATGGAATCGCTAATTTGTTATATGGGATTTACGATTGCAGAAAAATGTATCTCCCCTAGGTTTGGTGGCTAACCTAGAAAAACAGAGAGACAAGGAACCCAATTCTTTCCTTAAAGTAAGTATATGTCGAAATGAAGCCCACTTGGAATCCATCATGGGATTCACTCCTTATTTAGCTTGAATACTCCAATTCCAGCTCTGATTTCCAAAATTAGAACCTGCACAGTCAGATAAAACAAGCGAAGAAACTACGAGATCTATGCAATGTCATCTAAATACTCTATTCAATATATCAACATGGTATTGAAATACATGAAATAACAACATGATACATCACATATAGTAAAACAAAGAATTCGCTAAATTAATATAAATGGAAGGAGTTATAACCATGAATAGATGTTGATCTTGTAGAAGAGCTCCTCGAGGCTAACTTTTCCTTTCCTTGTCACAATGTGCACCTCCAATCACCCTAAATGCATGATATGAAACCTCTCACAACAACAACGAAAGGGTAAAATCACTCTCCAAAATCCAACCTCTTGCATCTGGAAGGCTGTAAATATATAGAGTGGGGTAAGTTGGGAGTTCTTATCCAATTACCAATCTAAGGTTTTAGATCCACTTCTGATGGGAGGATGGGATCAAAGGATAAGGGATGGAATCTCCAAAGTAGGGTAGGATAAGATCCAATTTTTTTTATCTCAGGTAAATGGTTGGAACAAATTCTGGAAACTTCTGGAAGGGTAAGCTTCCAAAATTTCTCTCTTTTCCTTGAATTTCTAGAACCATTTCAAGTGCAAAGTGGAGTAACCTGTAGGCAATCAACGTAGGCCACAATGGAGAAACCTGTAGGTGAATGCTATCTAGTAAGAGGCCAGGGAGCATTGGTCCTAAAACTGGCTTAGATATTGCAGTTTCAGGCAGAAATTCTGGGGAATAAAAGAGGCATGCTTAGGGATTTGTGCAAGATGATGACAAGGGGGAATAGGATGTTGATTGATCCCATTTGGAGGCTTATTGATTGGATGTGAAAAAATGGCCTATAACACATATGTAAGAAAATTATCAATTTATTGGCTTGGTATGAGATATATGTTTGGTGTTATGTACAAAGATTCTTTATGCATTGACATAAAACAAGCTAAGATTTATAACAAGATTAGCTATTATTTCAAAATTGAAATTATAACATGGAAAAATATTTTACAAAAATATGTGCTTTTGTTGTGTAAAACATTAAGGAAGGAAATATAAGTTCATTTATATTTTATTATGTATAATTTATTATTATAAGTATCATGATATTTTTTAAAAGCTTATTTAACACCTTAATATTATATTTTATTTTTATAATATTTTTCTATGTGATTTTAGATTTGTTGAAAGGGATTTATTCTACAGAGAAAGATATCATGGAATTTATCAACGCCTTTCATATTGATAAGGCACAAGAACTAAGGAAAAAGAAACAAAAAGAAACACATGATGAAGCTACAAGAGTATATACACGTGATCAACAAAGAGGAAATAAAAGTTACCAATATAAGGAGATTAGAAATGTAACAATGCAACATGAAAAAACTTGAAATGAACATGATATTTCCATTAGTAGGTTACCACTCTTGCTTAAAATAATAAGAAACAAGAGAAACATAAAAGAACTGTGTTGAAGGATGGTTGATTTAGATGAAACTTCTTTAAATCATAAAATGAGGAAATCTAATGTTGTTGATGATGAAGAAACAATGGTTAGCTCTCAATATCATAGTGAAAGTTCTAAAGGTAGCAAGGAAACTAAGTGTTCATTTAGAGGATGGTATTATCAACAAAACACAAACTATAATTCAAAATAAATTAAGGAATAACAACTTGGTTCATGGGGACCATATATATCAGTTGAATGTGAATATCTTTTATAGACCCACAAAAGGGAAAGATAATACAAAAGAGAAAGCCACACCATTTGCATATTCACAACTTGAAAACATTACATAGGTACAATCCATATGCAAATGTGGTTGACTATGTGGTTCTTGTTGACCTAATGTAGGTTTTTGCAAGGAAGAATTTGATAGATCAAAATGTTTTGACTATAAATATCATGTGATTGGAGGAAACCATTGTGCAAAGGCCATAAGAGAATTGATGCAAGAGTATTCCAATAACCGCGTTTTTAAAATACTCGAATGCATCATTTATGTTGGTTTAAGAGATATAGGAGCAACGTTATTGGCATAGCATTATAATACATGTATTAAGTGTAGGATTTATATAACTTTCACTCAAAGGGTGAGATTCATTCATAATGAATTTTAATAATTATGTGGTGGGGATAGATCAAAGGTTGATATGAACTTTCAAAAATGATGTTGTATGGAAATAAGCTTCCCAATTGATGAGAAAAATGCAAAAGGAAAAACCTCAAAGGAAGTGTTGCACTAGAGATTTAGATAATTATTTCGTATTGGGATTTATAAGTCAATAGAATTGGGATTTGATAGATGAGATCTTCAGCATGTGGAATAATATTGTTATAGAAAATAAGAAAGTTAAAATGTCTAAATCATTAACATATAACAATAGTAATATAGGTCCTGAAGTCAAATTTTGTTGTAAGAGATTATTATAATATCTTACAGAATAATATAGAGTGGAGGATGAAACACTTACCATATCAATATTATCACTTGTAAGGCTAGGTAAATTATTGATAGAAAAAATGTCTAGCAAATTTCAAAAGTAGATTTGTTGAGTTATTTTTATTTATGTTAGGATTTTTTCTTTCATTTTAGCATATTCTTGTTTTAAGTATTTTATTTTATATATATATATATATATTATATATATATATATATATATATATATATTATATATATATATATATATATATTATTAATTATAAATTATTTATTATATTTTTTAGTCACAAGATTTATAGGATAATACAAGAACAAATGGTTTAATGGTTAAAATGTTGAATGAATATAGTTTGGATTG
Organism: Pinus taeda; assembly: GCA_000404065.3. Lineage (NCBI taxonomy): Eukaryota > Viridiplantae > Streptophyta > Pinopsida > Pinales > Pinaceae > Pinus > Pinus taeda. The sequence continues at coordinate 471,347 of APFE031122828.1, forward strand.
ATTTAGATGAAACTATTTAGATTGAAGCTCTATAGCATCATTGAAACGATTTTTGTTGCATTTAAAATGTATGTTGATTTATTATATTCATTTTATTATTTTAAGTTATTTTTTTCTATTTCATTATTTATAGCTATATACATATATATTTGTCTACTTTACTAAAAATGTTGAAGAAGAATACATATAGAGTACCAGAGACTTTAAAAAGATATATTCAAAATGGCAAGTTGAAAGACAAAGAAAGAAACATCCTCAAAATGTTCAACTTATGACACTCTGGATCACTACATTTACAATGGGATTGATAGTATTTAGTATCAAGTAATATTAAGTGACTGTGAACAAATTTCAATTTTTTTTCCTCCCTAGTTACTCTAGATATCCCTTATGGTTACAGTATCCAAAACATTGGATGTGATCATGAGCCATATAATTACCAAGTTTTCAATAAAGTGGCTACGAGATATTTAGAAGTCATAACATCACTATTTTGGAGATTTGTGATTTTTCATAAAGACATGCAATCAAGATTAATATTATCATACTTCAAGGAAAAGTCAATTCAATGAATAAGCTTGTTTATAAGACACTAAAATTACATGTTTAGTGATTAAAATTAAAATTAAGTTTTGTTACTATATAATTTAGTTGAATTTTACAAATTCATGTTTTCAGAAAATCATCATTAGTAACTCCATTAATGATCCATTTTCCAGTGATACTGTGAGAATACATGTTGCATGTTGGGCAAAACATAATATTTATGATTCCATTCTTATCAATGAAAAATATGGAGGGAAATATAGTCAATTATTAGTTTATAATGTTGTGACAAGAAAGTTGAAATATGAGGAAAATAATCTTAAAGGAGAGAAAGCCACAAGCATTGATTAATAATCTTCTCGATACATTTTTGAGTGGAATAGTTTGGGAAAATTATAATATATCATATATGAAATAAACCTTCAACTCATTCAAGAAGTATCAACTAATTCAAGGAGACCAACTTTTGATAAAGACTTCAAGTATTTGGTACCAAGATGCAGACACAAGAGCAAGAAATAACATCCAAAAATCTTCAAGTGCATGATGCCAAGGGTGCCATGATTAAAATACATTCCCATCAAGTACCACTTACTAGTTTGTACCAAGGGTGAAAATAGTCTCATGACTTGATTCCTCCACTTTTTACACTCTAAAATGATAAATAAGGATGAAAACTAATATAGTGATATAATATGGATCACACCTCCCCATCTTAGGAGGATTTTGGCCCCCAAAAGTTTCCACTGAATGAGGTGAAGAAAAGTTTCCTCCACCTTCTCTCAGGTGTAGCATTTAACTTTGCTTGGAAGATATTGTTTCAATCCAACATTCCAAAGGCCATACTAGCCTTGTATTGTAGTTTTGGAGCTCTTTTACAAAAAATTATCCTCTGTCAACTTCGCCTAAGCATTTGGTTCCAAATCCTATATAAAAGGTAGGACCTATTCCTCTTCCTAATCTAAAATCAAAGGTTCATAGGGTTTAGATTCTCTATGTTCACCATTGAATAAATGCACATGTATGGGGATAGACTATGTATATAGGTGTTATCTCCCACCTTTTAAAATATCTCAAAGGGATATCATATAACCTTTGTTTTCTTACTAGGGCCCAGTAGTCTCTCCTTGTTCAACTGTAACCCTACTTTGTCTCCCACCTTAAATGACCTCTATAAGTTGTGATGATCATGCTTGGAATTATATTTTTCTTATGACTTCTATAGTGTATCCTATACCTATATGTGGATCTACTTGATATTCTGAACATTTTTTTTCTGTCGTTAAGGCATCCCTTGTAAGGTTCTCCTTCACTCTTCCTTGCTACTCGTATGCAATATCCAAAGGTGAAGGTGGAAAATGTCCATTTTTTTTTCAAATGGGAACTTGCTAGTATAAGTGTGGATTATTTTGTTATAAGATTATTGAATATAACTATATTTTTGTCCCAATTATTTAGATGCTTCTGATTTTAACCACTCAAAATATGCACCAAATTCCTATTGACTACTTCTATTTTCCCATTTATTTGTGGATGGAATATTGTTCTTATCCCTGGCC
>APFE031122828.1:473935-517481 GCA_000404065.3 Pinus taeda
AATGGCCAAATTAGGAGCTATTCAATTTTTTGTCCATATTCTCCGACATTGTAGTCCAAAATGCACTAATATATCTTGTGTCCCTATTTTAAATGATTGATCCCTCGGTATCCCAAAGTGCACCGAGACTTGTTTGAGGAACAAATTTTCTACTTCTTTCCCTTTGATTGTATTTTTATAGGGAGTTATAATACACATCGTGTTGAACCTATCAACTATGATGTACAAGCAGTAATTTCCCTTCTTGGTTGTTGGTAAACCTCCCATAAATTCCATAGAAATGGTTTCCCAAGGATGAGTTGGTACAAGAAAGGGTTATATAGACCCTATTTCCTATTACTAGGATTTTTGGTACAAAAAAACATGCATCCTCTTATGAACCTAGCTACCTCTTTTTACATCTTGAGCCAATACACATACTTTGCATGTTGAACACTGTCTTCACTACATGAAACTATCCTGTATCCTTGGAGGTGTGGGCTTTCTAATTAGCAATAATCACTCACCTTTAGGAACACACAACTTATCTATCCTATAGAGTAACCCATCCTAGAGATGGTAGTTAATTGTGCTCTCATCATCATGCACATTACTCTGACTTTGGAACTATTAAAACACCATCTTGATGTCCTCATCCTATGAACATGCCTCTCTATATGAATCATGGGTCAATGGATCCATGTGCATAAGGCTTCCCAAAGTTAAGATATTTGATGTGTATGGGCCTTGAAAGCATGTTAGCCAACTTGTTTTTGTTGCCCTTATTATACGTTATCACTAAATGAAACTATTGTACAAACCCCACCCACTTGTAATACTTGGTCTATTGTAGCTTTCTTTGGGCTTACAGGTATTGTAATGGCTGGTGATATGTGTGGATTACTATCTCCTTTCCCATAATATTTATTCATAGCTTGTATTAGAGCATATATCTCCTTATCATAGGTAGGGTAATTAAGAACCACCCCATGAACTACTTTAGAATGGTAGCATACATACCTTCCTCCTTGCATCAAGACCACTACCATAACATACCCACTTGCATTTGTCTCCACTTTTAAGGGCTAATAAAAGTACAATAATGTCAAATTGAGGTTCGATTGGTATTCTTATTTAACTACTCAAAGACGCTCTGCTGACCCTTTCCCCATTGGGAAACTCTTGCCACTCATTGTTATGGCATGGAGTGGTGTTGCTACTACTGAAAATGAGGCTATGAATTTCCCTGAATATTGTATCGCCACAATGAAAATCTTGGCCTAAAAAATATTAGTAAGAATTATCCACTTCATGATGGCCTCGATCTTGGTAGGATATATCTTCAACTTTCCTCCACCTATCACATACCTTCGATTCATCAAAGACTACTGTGCAAAATAACACTTCTTGAGATTTGCTAGCAACTCGTGCCTTTTTAATGTCCCTAGCACTTACATCAAATGCAATATGTGTTTCTCCCAGGTAGCACTCTATACCATTATATCATCCAAATAAACAATAACAAATGAATGTATAAAATGTCACAATATATCATTCATTATCCCCATAAATGTATCTAGTGCATTGCATGGGCCAAATGACATGACTAACCACTCATACAAAGCTTTCTTAGTTGTGAAGGTAGTCTTCTAGGTAGCTTCTTCTTTGACTTGAACCTAGTGATATCCTAACTTTAAGCCCATCTTGGTGAAGTATTTGGCTTGCTGCAACTGATCAACCAAATCATCTATCCTCGGTAGGGGGTGCATATTCATCAACATAAATTTTTTTAATGTTGTGTAATTAATACAAATTTTATAGGTCCCATCCTTCTTTGGCACAATTATGATGTGTGACCCACATGGTGAGGTACTTGGTCGAATGAAATCCTATTCTAGTAGCTGTTACAACTACTTATTCACCTCACTTTCTTTTATAATGGATTGCTTATATAACTAAATATTTGGCAACAGGGAGTCTGGAAATAGTTATATCTCATGCTCCACTTCCCGCTTGGGTGGTATTCCTTTAGGGTCCTAGAACACACCCTTGTATTCATTTAGAAACTATTCCAATTTTTTCTATTCCTCAATATACGCCTCTAAGGATGAATTTTCTCACACTAACTCTTCTATAGACTTATTTTCTCTTAAAAAAAGTAAAACATACTTCTTTCTAGAACTGGTTAGTTTCTTGGTTTAGTTGGTACTTACTAGCAAAAATTTGGATGTTCTTTTGTGTGCATTAATGGTGAAGGAATTTTCATCCTTGATAAGGTCTTACTGGTTGGCTCTCTGCATGAAGATTGCATCCTACATCTACATATAGGGACTTCCAAATACCACTCCACATACATCAAGGGGAAATATATCTAGTTTGACTTCATCAATAAAATCAACATTGATTACAAATCTAATTTTTCACTCTTTGGTTACCTTTAATTCCAAATCCTTATTTTCCAATCCCAATGGATATGAGTTTGGATGATCATGAACTTCTAATTCCAATTTTTTGACCAACTCTACTACAATGAAGTTTACTGATGAGCACCAGTATTGTAGCAAGAATGCTGCAAATCTTAGGGCTACCAGCTCTACTTTATCAACCCAAGGTTCGTACAAACTTGGAGGGGACAGTGTTGTATACACAAGTAAAAGTGATGGTTCTGCCTTTTGTCACTATTTAGCTAGCGAGAGACCACTAGGGTTTTCAAGCCAAACTTCTATGGATTCAAAAGAAGCTTGATTACTGATGAAAGAAAGAGAAATATACTCTAGGAGAAAGCTTTTCTACTGCAATAAGGAAAAGTATTGAAATCCAATGCTAATAACACATCATTTCCTAAAGAACTACTGAGAAAATATGCTTTATAAGAATTCCAAGATAAAATGTATGAAATTCTACTGTCCTAAGCATGAAAGTTCAAAACATCAAACATCACTACTGTGCATGTAAAGGACTGAAATAAATCTATTTTTTTTTTCTTTTTATTCTTTTTTATGGAAAAACAAGTGCAAAAGCTAATATCTTTTGATGATGTGGTAGGTCACTTAGGGATGTTGGTGGATGGTTGGAAGGTTTGGGAGACCCTTAGGTGACCTTGTGTAGCTTCCTATAGGTTTTCCCTCAATTCTGCCTCAAAATAGGCCACTACAGGAAAACCTACAAGATGTCCTAAAAACTTACAGGAGTCCCTGCATTTCTACAGGATACAGTCGAGAGAAAAACGATGGGTGCTGAAGATGATGGAAGGCTTAGGGAAGGTGGTTGGTGGGTGGAATGGAGTGAGAAAGTGCCTAGGATCACTTAGAACTCAAAACCAAGGTTGGGAGATGGTTTGCTTTTCTCAACATGCTTGGAGAAGTTTCCGTGTAAAATGATGAAATTAGTGAAGGTCTTGGTGAAAGCAAGGAATGATTATGGATGGATGAAGTTGGAAGGATGTTGCTTGCTATGAAATCTTTCTCTACTTTAGAAACACCTGCACTGCATCAAACAATGGTATTTTCCCAAAAATCATGTAAACAAGAAGAATTTCAATAAGCTAGAAAAACCGAGTTTAATGAGCTAGCTGTCTACTTCATACATGACGGAAATTGTAGAATAAAATGGAGTCATTGATGAGATCTACTGTAGGACTGAAAATGGAAGAAATGGTAATTAAATCATACACTTGCACACTGATCAAATGCTAGTTCAAGTATAGTAAACTCTAAATTCTATGAGAGAGTAGAAATCTGTCTTTTTGGGGCTGCATAGGGGTCCTTTCCTCAAATCATGATCCCTGAAGGAGGAAGTGAGGCCAAGACACCTATTGAAAGCTTTTTGGTGTTCCTTTTATCCCTTCTAACCTACCACTGAAGTAAGGCACAAATGAAAGCAAACTAATAAACAAACCAATCAAATCTACACTACTTGCAATGAAATACTTGTAAGGACAATTTAACCATGAATCTATGAAACTAATCTAAGCATACATATACAAGAAGAGGAGCCTTTGCTACTAGGGTTTGGCCCTAACCCAAGAGCTTCATCCCTTTGAGTTAACTCAGTACTGGATGATGAAAAAGCTCATTCTCATTATCAAACTAGAAAATTACATAGCAATGTCTTCCACAAGTCTGGAGCTAAAAAATAACTAGTGTTTTTACAACAAAAATTTGAATCCTAATGAGGATCTAGGCCTCTTTATTTATACAACTGAAGTCTCCAACAACTTACTTAAATCTAGGGAGGCTCAGATCCCAAAATCGAGATGAATTAACTCCTTGACTATCACTTGCTCAGCTGCCTTTTGATCTTCATGACTTAGCTACTTGTACTCTGAGCTGGTGTGATTGATGGAGGAATCTTCGAATGAGGAAGGAGTAAATGAGGAGGATTTACCTCCTACAATCTTTCTTCCTTCTCCCATTCAAGTTTTAGCCCTTAATATTGCCAAAATTCCCTAATTTTCTCTCACAAACCTGCATTCACTGTACATTAGTCCACTGGGCATAATATCTCACTTTAACTCATCTTAAGAAAAATATACTCAAAACATCTAAAAAGTTGTGAGAAGAGTTTATTTAACTAATCTAGGAGGTGAATGAAGGTCCATATAGTTACCCTATGATGAGGCTCATCATCACCCCCCTACTAAAAGTGTTGCTCATCCTCTGATAAACTCAATCAATATCCATGTATTTTATAGCTCCAATGGCTTCCTTGACATCCCATGCTTCTGTTGTGGGTTATTCTTCTTGTGAATAGAATCTTGCCTTCCTTTATATCTCCTCCCACTGCTTTCTTTCTTCCTCTTCCTTCCTTCCTTCTAACATCCCCAAGAGAGGTGGTGGACTAAGTCTCAAGCCAATCCAATTGACTTTGAGCCTTTGGATGGTTTGTTTCTACATGGGTGTCCTATTTAGTGCTTCTCTCATCCTTTGAGGAGAATGGTACTCTCTAATTTTCAAATTTTATGGCAAAGTATTCCATCTTGTTTGGAAAGATTGCATGTTGTTATCCCCCTAATAGTCTGAACATATCCTCAAAATGTGTAATTGCTTTCTCTTGGGCAACAAGATACTTGGGTTCAAGTTGAGGATCATTTGCAATTAGATTATGTGTGCTTATGACAACCATTGGATTAGACTGCTCAATTCTTATCATAAGAGGCTCTGTTTGTTTGCTTGCCAATATCCTCTTCATTTTTGCAGCCCTTGCCTCCTCATGGTTCATCCATGATGCCAGAGCCATCAAATGTAAATCCCATAGCTTGGCATTAGGGTCCCATACATTCATATCTGTCAAGGCCATGTTATGCAAGTAGAACTCAGACATCTTAGCCATATCTTCCAATGTGCTTTGATCACAAAGATCAATGATCTATCTATAATCTTGGAATGGGATAGTGCCTCTCTATGCTAGGGCCTTGATTTGGAACTAAAACCACTGTTCCTTAATGTATAATGCATACGACTTAGCTAGCATCCTGCATTGGATTTCTTCCAAAGATAGAATGGCTATGGCTGCCAATTGATTCTCTCTTTCTTGCAGTTGTCCTTTCAACCATGCATTTTCTGCCTCCAACTGAGTTTTCATTATGGCCTCTCTATCCCTCTGGCTACTTATTTCTTTACCCATCTCTTTGAGTTTCTCCTCCATGTGGCCGATGTCCTCCACTCCCTTAGACTTAGCAATCTGCATCCATCTATATGTTCTGGTTCTTTCTTTCTCAAGCTCAAAGACTAATGGGATGGAAAATTTTTGTGGAATGACCCTGCCCCCTTCAAAAAATTTGTAGTATGAGTCAAGGTTAGGTTGAGGACTAGGTTCCATTAGCTCTGGGTCCTCCCTCTTTGTTTCTTGTTGCATACTTCCTTCCTTATCCAATTTTTGAGTTTCCTGTAGGATTGCCTCTGCTTCCTGTAGGTCCTGCTGTGTATCCCGTAGGATGTCTTTTGCTTTGGATGAGGTAGATCTAGTCACATGCCTTCTCTCATAATTGATAGGAGACTTTGGGGAGGTTTTTGTTGAGGATCCTTCTCCTTGAGGTTTTATAAGAGGAGCCATATTTTATTGTTGTTTAGGTGAGTCCTCAATAACAATGGGAACCTTGGTTGGAGTTTGAGGTTTTCCCTGCCTTATCCTTGTACTTTTTCTTGTTCTAAAGTATAAGGGGGTTTGCTTATGTCTTTTTCCTTTTTGTTTGATAGGGGTGCTATGGGCAGTGAGGGAAGTTGTTGCCTCTTTCTCAATGGGTTTTGGAGACACCCTGGGTGACTCCTCCTTGTCCTCTGCCTCCTCTTTTCCATTACCCTTTTCACCTTTATCCTTCTCCTCTTCTTCTCCGTCTAGATCCTCATCTTTTGTATTAGTTTCCTCCTTGACATCTTCCTCTGTTTCTTCATCACTTTCCTTCTCTTTCTCTTCCTCTTCCTCCTCATTTATTTCCTCTTCATCCCTCTCTGCTTCTTCTTCATCTGTTTTAGTCTCTTCTTCATCCTTTTCACTGGTAGTAGGGCTAATATCATATGTGAGGGCTTTGATATCCTCCTATGGATGCATGTCTCTAAACGTTTCCCATTGGATAGGAATTATGAGGTTTTGGAGGGCATCTTCTATGATGATTCTAATTAACCCATGGTGGTATAACTATTGGTAGTTTCCTTCCTACACCTTTATTCTCATATATATCAATGATTGCAGAAGGAAGTAGGGTATGCTGAGCCTGTGGTGAGGAGGGTGTTTCCGGGCTAAACCTCAATTCTTCAAGAAGCCTAAAGTGATATCCATACACCACACTATACCTACCTTCACATGATATGTATTTTATAAGATGGTAGCTTACCTCATTCCATGGGTATGGTAGGCTTGCTCTCCTCACTCCATTTTTGTCTTCAATGGGCTCCTCTCCCTCTAGAAATAATTTCTTCTTTGAAGTTTGGCTATCTACCTTGTCTTCCTTTATCCAAGGGACTCCTAAGGAAAGTGTGTTAATTCTTCTTATGAGTTCAGGGGTGAGCTCTATTAAGAGGCCTCTCACCACAATAGTGGCATGGGTCCTAGTCAGTGGAATGAGGGAGAGAGAAAAATCTCTGGCTACTTCATCATCATACCCCCTCAATCTCTCAAAGTACCCCATCCACTTATGCCTTGTGAATATTTCTAGCACAGGAGGGTGTTGGTGAATCCTTGCAGCGTTAATGGGCTCCCTTCTATTAAACCCCCCTGTCATTTTGTCTCGTGAATTTGAGGAGCAGAGATACAAAATTTTAATGGAGGAAATGGGATTGAAATTTTTGTGGATACAATTCCCTTATACAACTATCAATTTCATCAAATTAGGAGATGTTTCTATTCTTTTTACTTGGAAGTGAGGTACAAATTTCTTTTTTTAGACCATTGGTCCCCACTACCACATCATAATTCATTTCACCTCATAATCGACTCCCACTTCAGGAATCTATAGTCTTAACTGCTTTCAACCTCATCCTCCTTTTCTTTGACTTGACTGTTGCCACGTGTGTGAGGACTAACTGTTTTGTCCTCGCTGACTCAACAAAGGTGGCCAAGTTAACTGGACACCTTTCACTTATAATCAAACTCATTCAGAACCTTTACATATTTTGATTACATTATGCAATGAGAGAGTGAAGTGAGATACTTACCTGTGGTAACAATAACTTGTTGTAGTTTATTGAAGAAACGAGGTTTTTGATGTATGTTGGTTGCATGTGATCTCTCCTTCTTTTTTATTTTATTGTCCTTTGATGATTTTTTTGATGTGTAGGTACCTGGTGTTGAAGATTATGATGTTGTCGCTGCTTTGAAGCTTCTTCTACCCTTGGATCTCCATGTTGGAAACATGCTACAACTTATGATTTTTATTTTGTGGGATAGGCTGCTACACGATTTCCTACAGGATGTCCTGTAAATGCTTCTCCCTCATAATTTTTAATCATTTCTACTGTTGGGACTTGAGGATGATGAACATGGGAAGAGAGGAGGTCTATGGGTGTATGAATAATGAGAAATAACCCTTTAGGTGTTGTTCCCCTTTGCTCTCTATCTCATTTTTTTCTCTGTGTTTTTCCTTGAAGACTGTACACTTTTTTGAAAACTGATTTTTTTAATGATGAATGCAGGGGTGATCAAGGTGGACAGAGGTATGTTAATGAAGTGGTGATGTAGGAATTTTATATTTTTGACATGTGTAGGTCATTTTCTTGCCCTAGGGTTTCTTCCTTTAGGATTCCAAAACCACTGTAATTCCTACAGGATCATCCTATAGGTTTTCAGGGGATCCTATAGGTTTACACAGAATCATGTAGAAAACACAACACCCTTGCAAATTGAGGCAAATGAGTGAAAAAAATGACATGAATGGTGGAATGATGAAGGATAATGGATGGAGAAATAAAAATATGAGTGGAATAGGTCCCTTTTGATTCTCATTTGGTCTTTGATCGTCCTCCTGCTGACCTGTAAACAATTTTTCATGATTTTTTTTTTTTTTTTGAAAACAACTAGTTTGCCTCCAAGAGGTTTTCATCCTAGCTGCTTGCCCTGGGCATCTCCAGAGAGGTTTTCACCCAAAGATCTTCTTATTTCTCTTTTTATTTTTTTACACCATTGGGCAGCCCCAAGAGGTTTTCAACCCAATAGTGGGACTCAGACGCCTCATGGATGTTTTCACCTAAGTCTCCTTATTTTTTCTCTTTTTTCTTTTTCTCAGTGATTTGATGAGGCAGGAAATGAGGCTTTCTCCACCACCATCACTATTTTATTGATACCATCAATGAACTCTTGCTTTGGCAATGACCTTTTATAAACTTTAAATCTGTGCCCATTAACAAGTAAAGGAGTGGCCTTTGCATCTATGGTTCTGATATTCACTGAACCATTATCATGACACATAACCATCTTGTTCTTAAATTGCCCTTAAATTCTTCATATATTGAGTCATATAACAAAGCCCAATCACCTTCTTGAAATTACTTATCCTTGATGTTCTTGTCATGCCAAATCTTCCTCTGAACTTGAGTTACCTCTGTGTGTAGGAGGGCCTGCATTCTGAACTCATAGGGTGTGAATTTAATTGTGGTCTTCTAGGTGGTATTATAGGCCCAGGTGGCCTCAACTAGTCTATCTACCCAATCTTTCCTGTTACTGCTAAACACTTTGGTCAGGATGCCCTCCAGCACTCTGTTGGTCAGCTCCACTTGCCATTAGATTGTGGGTGATAGGGAGTGGAGGTTCTATGCTTGATCTTGTGCTGGCTTAGCAAGTCCTCAATCATGTTGGAGGTAAACTGGCTACCTTGATCAGTGACCAGTTCTCTAGGGTACCCAAACTTGTAAAATACATTCTCCTTTAAGAACTCAACCACCTTCTCCTTTGTTATTGCCTTGATTGCCTTGGTTTTAGCCCACTTAGTCATATAGTCAATGCATACAATGATATACTTCTTTTACTTGGAAGGAGGGTCAATAGGTACAATGAAGTCCATGCCCCACTTTTCAAATGGCTCGAAAATCACTTGAGGTTCCAGAGTTATTTCATCTCTTGGAGTAAGCTTTCCCATCCTTTGGCACCGAACACACTGACAAGTATATCTTTTCACGTCCTGATGAAGGGTGGGCCAATAATAACTAGTTTGTAACACTTTAAATGTTGTCCTCTTTGCTGCAAAGTGACCTCCACATAGCCCATCATGACAAGTCAGAAGGATGTAAAAGACTTCCTCCTCCTTAACACATCTTCTCAGAATTTGATCCGAGCCTAGTTTGAACAGGTTGCCCCCAATCCAAGTGAATGGGGCACTCCTCCTCACAATCTTTCTTTTCTCTTTGGAGGACAAATTCGGTGGGAACTGTGCAGATACCAAATAGTTTGCTATGTCAGCAAACCATGGAGAGAGAACTGAAATGGCGAATAAGTGCTCATTTGGTAACTAATCATAAAGCATTCCCTCCTCACCTGCAAGCAAAGTTAAATTGGACAAAAAATATGCAACAACAGTTTCCTTGCTAGGCTTATCAACAATAGTTAGATCAAACTGCTGTAATAAAAGTAACCACCTAATAATCCGGGCATTCACATCAAGTTTATTCATTAATATTTGATTCCAACATGGTCAGTATGTAAAAAATTTTAATAGCCTGTAATATAATGCCTAAACTGTTTCAATGAATGCACAACAACGAGGAGCTCCTTTTTGGTCACTGTGTAGTTCAACTCAGCCTTTGCCAAATTCTTACTGATAAAGTAAATGGCATAAGGCAATTTTTTTATCTATCTGGCCTAGGGCTACTCCTATGGCTTTGTGTGAGGCATCAACATGTATATGAAAAGGAAGGGCCCAATTTGGGCCTTGGATAATTGGTGCAGTGGTTAACTTGTCATTCAGGGTGTCCAGGGCCTCTTGATAGCTTTTTGACCATACAAACTCAGAGTCTTTGGCCAACAACCCAAATAAAGGAGAAGCCAACTTGCTGAAGTCTTTTATAAACCTTCAATAGTATCCAACTAACCCTAGGAAAATTTTGACATATCTCTACTTTTGAGGAGGTGGGGCCCTTTGGATGATAGCTATTTGTTTGGGTCCACCTGTAATTCTTGCTGAGATATTGAATGAACTAGCACAGTCCCACAGTCATCAAGAATTCACATTTTTCAGGAATGAGACACAAGTTCATCTCAATGCATTTGTGCAACACCTTACCTAAGTTGGACAGAGCCTCCTGGATATCACATCCATAAGGTGTAAAATCATCCATATAAATCTCTACTGCATCATGGACTAATTCAGTGAAGATACTTAGGATTTCTCTCTGGAAAGTGGCAGGAGCATTGCATATGCCAAAAGGAAGGACCCTATAGGTGAAAGTACACCAAGGACAAGTGAAGGTGGTTTTATCCTGGTCTTCTAGGTTGATTTGAATTTGATTGTACCCATTGAATCCATCTAGGAAAGAGAAAAACTTTTTCCTTGCCAGGCCATCTAGCATTTGATCGATGAGAGGTAGAGAGAAATGGTCCTTCTTTGTGGCCCCCAAGAAGGTATGGATGTGGTCTGGTTTGGGTTGTAATATGCATGGGATGACCCTTGCATGCCCAGCGGGTATGGCCTAGGCCCATGAGGTCTCCTTTGGTTTATGTAGTAGAGTTGTTCAGTTACCCCTTCAGCTCCTTGATATACAACTTTTAGTGTAGGTAAAGAAGGGAACTTGTGGGTGGAGTGGTTTTCTTCATAGGCTAAGCAGATCTCAATAGAATTTAATGGACATTCATTCCTAGGGTGCCTCCTAGTGCATCTAGGAAATAAAATGGCTAAGGCTCTCTCTACTTCCTCATGTTTTCCCTTAATTTGCATAATTTCCATCTGTAGGGAAAGTGTTTGCAACATCTCACTCTTGAAATCCTCCAACATGTTTCCAACTTCACCCTTGATGGATGAATTGGAAGAGGATGGATTGACCATAGGTTAACTACCCCTACCATTTTTCCTAGCTGCCATAGAATGGTTTCTAAATACAGCATTGGTATCCTCATAGTTTAACTGGTAGATATCCACTCCTGCTAACAAGTTTAGGGTATCCAGAAGATCTTCCTTTACTCCTCTAAGTAGGTCTAGATTTAGTGGCTCGGGGTCAAGTGTGCACCTAGCCCTTTTGTAGCTAAGCTGGAATCTTTCTTCATAATCCTCTAGGGATTCATCATGCCCTAAGGTCATCCTAAAATTTTGCTCTTTAGTGTCTTTAGAAATACACTAGTCTCGATACTTGTAGTTGAAGGCTTGCTGCATTTTAGCCCAAGTTGTGATGTTATCTCGAGGTAAACCCATGAGCCAATGCAAAGTTGCATCCTTAAGAGTGGATGGGAATAGTTTCAACTTCTACTCATCATTGGTGTAGTCATAGGTTCGGCATATGACAAAAAACTCAAATAAGAAAGTGCCTTGATCTTCTGAGGTCAGGACATGGAAATGAGGAAGCGAAGAGGGGCTTATATTTTTCATCTTAGTATCCCCATTGGTTTCCCTGATGGGGAAGGTACCCTCAACTCTTTCCCTATTTCCTCTCTCATTTTTTGTTTTCAGCCATTGGTTCAGTAAGAATGGGTTCTTCTTTTTCTTCTTCCCCTATAGGTTCTTCAAATATGTCTGCTTGCTCACCAAAGGGTTCCTCTAGTTCACATCCACCAAAGAAGAGGGAAGATTGGCTACTTGAAGTAATGGGGGTATTTGGCAAAAAATTCCATAAGTTATCCCTATTCCTATGAGGCATGAAAAAAAAAAGTTTTGTTGTGGTTTGTGTTTTCTCAAACTTAGAAAGTAATTGCTGAATTGAAATTGAATATTAATGAAAAATATTGTCTGAATGAAAAATTAACTACTTTATTGAAAGCTTACTTGCAGAATAGAAAGGAAAGCAAAGAATGCAGAATGGAAAAGGGAGCAAACTAGATTACTTTTGCAGAAATGAAACTACTAGCAGAATATTAGAAACAAGAAATGGAAGAAAGAAAGTAATAATCACATATTACTCATACACCTCCCCGACAACAACATCAAAAAGTGATAGGCACTAGTATTGCAGCAAGAATGTTGCAACTCCTGGGGCTACTAGCTTTAATTTATCAACCCGAGGTTCGTACAAACTTGGAGGTGATAGTGTTGTATACACAAGTAAATGTGATGGTTCTACCTTTTGTCACTATTCAGCTGGCGAGAGACCAGTAGGGTTTTCAATCCAGAATTCTATAGATTCAGAAGAAGCTTGATTATTGATGAAAGAAAGAGAAATCAGAGAAATCTACTCTAGGAGAAAACTTGTCTTCTACAATAATGAAAAGGATTAAAATCCAATGTTAAAAACACACCATTTCCTAACTAACTACTGAGAAACTATGCTTTACAAGAATTCCAAGCTAACATGTATGAAATGCTACTCTCCTAAGCATGAAATTTCAAAACATCAAACATCACTATTGTGCATGTAAATGACTGAAATAAATCTTTTTTTTTTCTTTTTATGGAAAAACAAGTGTGAAAGCTAATCTCTTTTGGTGATGCGGCAAGTGGCTTAGAGATGGTGGTGGATGGTTGGAAGGTTTGGAATACCCATAGGTGACCTTGTGTGTCTTCCTGGAGGTTTTCGCTCAATTCGATCTCAGAACATGCCACTACAGGAAAACCTACAGGATGTCCTAAAAACCTACAAGATTCCCTACATTTCTACAAGAAACAACTGAGAGAAAAACGATGGGTGTTGAAGGTGATGGAAGGATTAAGGAATGTGGTTGGTGGGTGGAATGGAGTGAGAAAGTGCCTAGTATCACTCATAACTAAAAACCAAGGTTGGGAGATGGTTGGATTTACTCAACATGCTTGGAGAAGTTTCCATGTAAAAAGATGAAATTGGTGAAGGTCTTGGTGAAAGCAAGCAATGATTATGGATGGATGAAGTTGGAAGGAGGTTTCTTGCTATGAAATCTTTCTCTACTTTAGAAACACTTGCACAACATCGAACAATGGTATTTGCCGAAAAATCATGTAAAAAAGAAGAATTTCACTAAGCTATAAAAACATAGTTTAATGAGCTAGTTGTCTACTTCATGCATGAGGGAAATTGTAGAATAAAATGGAGTCATTGATGAGATCTACTGTAAGACTGAAAATGTAAGGAATTTTAATTAAATCCTACACTTGCAAACTGATCAAATGCTAGTTCAAGTACAGTAAACTCTAAATTCTATGAGAAAGTAGAAATCTGTCTTTTTGGGGCTGTATAGGGGTCCTTTCCTCAAATCATGATCCCTGAAGGAGGAAGTGAGATAAAGACACCTATTGATAGCTTTTTGGTGTTCCTTTTATCCCTTCTAACCTACTGCTTAAGTAAAGCACCAATGGAAGCAAACTAATAAACAAACCAATCAAATCTACACTACTTACAATGAAATACTTCTAAGGAAAATTTAACCATGAATCTATGAAACTAATCTAAGCATACATATACAAGGAGAGGAGCCTTTGCTGCTAGGGTTGGGCCCTAACCCAAGAGCTTCAGCCCTCTGAGTTAACTCAGTACTGGATCATGAAAAAGCTCATTCTCATTATCAAAACAAAAAATTACATAGCAATGTCTTCCACAAGTTTGGAGTTCAAAAATAACTAGTGTTTTTAAAACAAAAAAATCGAATCCTAATGAGGCTCTAGGCCTCTTTATTTATATAACTAAAGTCTCCAAATAATTCCTTAAATCTAGGGAGGCTCGACTCCCAAACTTGAGATGAATTAACTCTTTGGCTACCACTTGCTCAACTGCCTTTTGATCTTCATGACTTGGCTGCTTGTACTCTGAGCTAGTGTGATTGATGGAGGAATCTTCGAATGAGGGAGGAGTAAATGAGGAGGATTTACCTCTTACAATCTCTCTTCCTTCTCCCATTCAAGTTTCAGCCCTTAATATTTCCAAAAATCCTTGATTTTCTCTCACAAACCTGCATTCAATGCACATTAGTCCACTAGGCATAATATCTCACTTCAACTCATCTCATTAAGCAACATATAATCAAAACATGTAATAAGTTGTGATAAGAGTTGATTTAACTAACCTAGGAGGTGAATGAAGGTCCATATAGTTACCCAATGATGAGGCTCATCATTTACTTGTGATCCTAAGTCGAATTGAGCATCAATTTTTGTCTTCTTGTCTTGTATATTTATATGGAAGAGTTTGGTCATTCTGTTCTCTTCCTTTTATACAAAGTTAACAATAAAACGATAATTGTGACCTAAAAACAAGAACTCTAGCCAAAAAACATGAAAAAACAACCCGAAAACAAAAATGTGTATGTTGGGACAATTTTATTTTATTTTAGGGTAAATTTTCAACATTTAAAAAAAAAGGCAATGAAAACCAATTTTTAAACATGAAAAAATACCCTGAAAACAAAATGTGTTGATGTTGGAACAACTTCTTATTTTTTCGGAGTAAATTTTCAACATTTTTTGGCAATGGCATTAAAGATAAAATATTATGGCTCCAAAAAACCTTAAAATTCCAACAAATTTCCAGGCATAACATTAAAGATAAATATCATGTCTTTGAAAAATCTTAAATTCCAACAATTTTCAATGATGGTGTTAAAGATAAAATAATTATAATTGTTTTCAACCATAACATTAAAGATAAATTATCATGACAAAAAAAAACAAACTTAAAATCTTGATATTTTTTAACCATGGAATTAAAACCAAATATCACGACTATAAAAAACCTTATGTTTTCAACATATTTCAACCATGACATTATAGAAAAATTATATGACCAAAAAAAAATTTAAAATGAACACCTGAATGACAGAATCATTATACCAAGGGTAATTTCTTTTTTAAATGTTAAAAGTATAACTATTTTAAAATGCTAGCCTAAGACAACTTGACATATTGCAACGAAATTTTAACAATCAACCATCAAATTGTCACGCAGTGTAGGTGAACTTGATCCATTGCAATGAAAACTTATAAATGAACCATGAAATTGACACACTGTAGGAACAGACTAGATCCATTATAAAGAAAAATTTAAAATCAACTATCAAATTGACACATAATGGGGTCCAATCGCTAGTTGAAGATAATAAATAAAACAAAACAAAAATAAAATAAAACAAAATGAAAAATAAGTACAATGAAAAATACAAAACAAAACAAAACAAAAATTAAAAAGTTAAAAAGAATTAAAACTAAAACAATATATAAAAAAACAAAATGTTAAAAATAATAAATAAGAAGTTGATTATTATTTATTAAAAGAATAAAATGTCAAAAAAAACCCAACCATAAGATAAATTAAAAAACCAGAATTTAAAAATCAAGCAAATTAAACAAATTAAACTCCTATAAAATTATTAAAAAACATTTTTATATATATATAATATTTATATATATAGTGGAAAACAAAAACATTGTTTAGAAACATATTTTAAGATAAAAATTATGTCAACAATTGGTATTAAAATTAAATAAATAAAAAACAACATTAAATAGTTAACAATTAAAAAGTTATTTTATTTAAATCATAATAAATATGTTACTTAATATATATATTATTATACATTAAAATGTATTTAAAAAAAAATAATTACTAATAAATTAAAATATATATATAAAACATTAAAAAAATAGAATATATATATATATATATATATATTATATAGTATATTTAAAGCATTAAAAAACATTAGGGAAAAAAAAATCAATGGGGTTGGCCCTTCGCTAGCTAGTCGACAAAGGGCCAATGGAGTGAGCCTGAATAACCCTCCACTGGCCTTGTGATGGCCCTTCGACCTTTAGTTGGCGAAGGGCCGACTTTTGGAATTGACGCTCCACCAATTGGGGTCCAAAGGATTGCTACAAGACGGAAAGAGGGGTGTTCAACACCCACTCCACTAGCCTTGCGGTGGCCCTTTAGCCATCGACTAGCGAAGGGCCCACCATTGATTTTTTTATTAATTTTTTATTTTTAATTTATTTTGATTTCGTATTTCATTCTTTTTTTTATGTCTTTTTATTTAATTTTATTATTATTTTTTTAAATTTTTTTAACTTAAAATGTTCATGTGATCAATTTTTTTTGGGGACAAAAACTTAAATGTCATATGTTTGGATATAAACTTCATAAAAAAATCATAATTGCGTTTTTCTAAATTTCATATATATTTTTTCATAAATATTTTATTTAACATGTCATTTATAAGCAAAAAAAAAAAAAAAAAAAAAAGCACATTTTCTTAATATATTTATATAAAATTTGTATTTTTTGTTGAGTGTTTAAAATTATTATTTTGAATGACAATTGTTTTATGTGTATTGAAGTATCAATTAATGGTACATAAGCATATAAAAAAATTAACTTCAAAATTTTAATTTTATTATTTTTTAAAACTTTGCGAACAAAAATAAAATTTCATCATAAAAAACATTGCAAAGAAAAACAAAAAACAAAAAATTAGAAAACCCTTAAAAATCAAACATCGTAGAACGAAAAATAAAAAGAGGAATAAGACAACTTGAAAACTGGTTAAACAATCAACATTTAAAAAAAAAAAGTGCATACTTAGGACATAAGTAAATTTAAAGTGTCAAAAATATGCCCAAAAAAAGTTTGATGCTACTTTCAAAATTCGCATGAAAATCACCAACATTTAAAAAAAATATCCATACTTAATATATAAAAAATCTTAAAGTGTCAAAAATAATCCCAGAAAAGAAGGGGTTGATGCCGCATCAATACTTTTCAAAATTTGCATGAAAATCACTGAAAAATGTGCATACTTAATACATAAGAAAATTTGAAGTATAAAAAATATGCCCCAAAAAAAAGGTGTATTCTGAATCAACACTTTTCATAATCAGATGATCTTTTGCAACCTTTAAAATAGTGAGAACTCGTTCAAGTTCTCATTTGATTGGTAATTGTATTTTTATTGAAGGCTACTCAAATTCACCCCTTTTACACTCATGCACAAAAAATATTCTCATCCATGTCTAACTTGCTTTCCACCTAGTTTCTAGAATCAATGGCCACGATATTTTTCTTCTTAGCATCCTTCTTTTTGTTCTTTGGGTTGAGATCTAAATGCAACTTCCATTACTTCTCCTTTGTATAACCATCAATGTTATAGTGGTTGCTAGGATCTTTGCACTGTCGTGCTTTGGATTATATGTTATTATATTTTCCCCTTTTCCACTTCTTCTTCCTCTCCTTGGAAGCTTCTTTGCTCTCTTTCCACTTGGACCCACTTGATTTTTGTTTCTTATGGCATATGTTCCTTATGTATCATTCTTGTACACAAGCCTTGTCATCTATCTGGATTTATACAACATCACTTGCTTTCACAAATGGATATGTAAACTCCCTAGATACTTGAGGAGTACATAGATACTTGAGGAGTACATTTAGGTTCTTTGGGGAGATACCAAAATTATAGCTATCTTTTTAAACTCTATGGTGTAGTCTTGTACACTTTGCCCCTATTTTTTCCTAAAGTAATGTCATCGGATCTATTGGTCCTCTACATATTCGATAAGGTAAAAATATGACCTTATGAGAGTTTTGAAATCCTCCCACTTAGTCAATGGAGGATCTCCCTCCAACCTCAATGTCCTAGTGTGGATTTTCCACCAGGTCAAAGCGTGGCCCTCTAATTTCAGCCAAGGAAATGAAATCTTATGTTCCTCCTTTATATGATGAAGACTTAAAAAACTTTTAATTTCTATAACCCATGATTTAACTTCAAAGTGTCAATCTCACCTTGATACAACTTGATTTCAATCTTCACTTCCATTTTGAACAGGGACTGTGAATGGTTCTTGATACTTGAACTAGGTTGTTCTTTTTTAGGTTATTTCTTAGATTCCCTCTCCAATTCTTCTCAATATATTGATTTCCCCTCTAATCTAACCTTCGCATTAGAACCTACATATTCTCCAAATAAACCAAGCTTAATAGTTAGGGATGCCATGAGGAGGCTCACATTACAGTCTATATATGTGACTTATACTTCGAACTACACAAACCTCTCCTTCGCAGGATCTTAAAACTTATTAATAGATTCATCACCCATGGCTGGGGTTTTAGGAACTTTTACTTAGTTGATATGGATCCCTCGCAACTCATCACAATATACCCCAAATAAATCTTCTCTAATACCAATATGATATGCAAATTGTTGTGGATATTCCACTGGATATTCACCACAATAGATCTGATAAATTTATAGAGAAAATCTAAAATCTATACTATGAGGATTATTTTCCTTAGACTTATTGATTTATTAAGTTATTTTTTTTACGCATGTAATACAAAAAATGTTGAAATTAGAGAACAAACAAAAATAAAATCATTCACAACCATAATAACATAATATATGACCTGGAAAATCCTTTCAAGAGAAACAATAGCTGGAAGGTGAGGCTGCTCTACTCTCTCTCTCTCTAAATGAAAATAGATGCAAGTGCAAAGAAATGAAACTTTTGGCTCGTGGGATACTACAATGCAAAAACCCTCTTTGGGTACTCTCTCCCTATCCACTCTTGGCTACTCTACTCATCTATGGAACAAAATTCACTTGAAAAGAATGGAAACCCTTTTCCTCATAGTGACCCATTTATAATACAACTCAATAGGGAACTAGTGGTTATGTTTGACTCCTTCAATTCTTGACTAGAGTTATCATATTGACTCTTTTAGAGTCTTCTTAATCATGATCATGTGGCTAGCCCCTTTTCTAAGAATAATGGGGGTTGATGTAGCATCCTCTCGAATCATGGTGGTCAAAACATCAAGGTCAACATATGAGTGGCATAAATTTTTCATACTGACTTTGATTGAGACGATTCTTGCACCATTGGTAAGGTATTTATGGCATTAGGATGTGTGGAAATTAAGTGACAAAATTTTACCCCCAAAACATGCCATTTGATGCCTCAAATTGCTTCTATAAGGTTTTAGACCCTAATTGTCTAAACTAGAACCCACGTGTAAAAATTCCCTTGTGAGTTGATTCCTCTAGTCTTTCCATGTTGAAAGCATCAAGATAGATGGAAAATAATATAATGATCCAATACATATCCCTCTTATGCATACTATCATTATGATGTAAATTCATAACAAGTTTGAAAAGAAAAATATATGCAATTGAGTAAATACATACTCTTGAATCCTTTTTCATTCTTTTTAGAACCTTGTTTCATTAATCTAAATTGATTGGTTTCTAATGAAGAAAAGGGATGTTTAAGTTGAGGAAAATAGCCCACGGGGCTTTGGATTGATGGTGAATGGGTGTGCTGTTAAGGCATTCCTTGTGATAGGTCATTGGTTCAAATACCGGTGGGTACTTAGATTAGTCTTAACTAGAAAAAAAAAGTTGAGGAAAATAACTCCTTTATGCATTCTTATTTGAATCTTGTTGATATGACATAACCTTATAAGGGGAATCTTCCATTAAAGGAAAATTTACAAGAGAATGTTGAAATTAGTCTCTTTCCAACCATATTACAAGGGTTGCAATTGATATTTTACATGCAATTTGTGTGAATGAAATGAAATGAGTAAATTGCTGGTAAGATTTAAGGTTGATTGTATATGGTCATTTGAAGGCATATTTGTTACATTACTATTATTAAGAACATATAAGCGGTTGAATTACTATGGACTAATCATAATGAACTAAAAATATTAAAAAAAAATTGTTTTATTATTATTCTTAAAGACATTGTATGCTTAATAGAAGACTAGATTATGGTGTGAAGACTTGGCTAAATATTAAAAAAAAAATCATAATAACTATTGTTTCTTTAATAACGATTAAGAAGTAATAATAATTTATAATTAAAATTACATAGAAGAAAAAATATAGTTAATAACCTTGATTAATATAATATAGTTATAACCTTGATTATAGATTAAGAAATTCTAAAAATAATATTATATAATTCAAATTACATAAGAAAAAATAATTATAACATTGACTATATATATATTTATATATAGATGAAGATATTTGAAATAACATTTAAAGAAGTATTACATAGAGTCTCTCATATTTTTTTTGAATACAGATTAGAAAAAATAATAAATCAACGCTAAAAACTCGTAAAACGATACAAATCAATCGATAAAGAAACTAAAAACAAAGTTGCAAGTTGAAAAGGAAATGCTTAGAGATATGACTTTACAAATAAAAACAACAGGTTGTGAATTAATGGTGAATTGATTCAAATATCTATTAATGAAATGAAAGAGTGACAACCTTACCCACAGTGTGGTGATCAACGTTATCTACCTTCAAGGATTCAGGAGATTAGTTGCAAAACAAAAGACAGAATTAGATGGCATGAAAAACGTGAGAGAAAAACTTGGAGATAACACCAAGACAATTGGCATGCGTGAAAAATAGAACACCACCCACTCACTGAAGAGGTCAATAATGAGTTATTATTAATGTGCCTTAAAGTCAAAACTAACCTAATCATGAGAAAAACGTTTATGCCAATGGCACCAATGGAAAATCAGGAGGTGGTTCAATATTCCTGTGAAGGTTAGTTGCTTGTGGCTCAGCATGGTTGGTAAAATATCTATAAGGATGGTTGGTAAAATACATATAAGATTGAGTAGGCAAACCTAACATGCCAACGACCTTGAGATATTAATTATATGGACTTAGTTGGATGAAGATGTATTAGAGTGGTTAGTATATAATATTTATAATTATTCATTTTGGGCTGCTCTCTTTTCTCTTAATTATATATTACAGATTTTAAATTAATGACGTGTTTAATAGGTGTGAAATGGAATATTTTAACGTTAAATATAATATAAATATATATATAATATATATTATATATATATATATATATATATATTATTATTATTATAGGTTATTTGTGTTGTAACAAAAATATAAGTGAGATTTGTAATTTCTTTATGTTAATATGGAGTTGGCATGTAATAGCTAAAACATATTACAAAAAAAATAATTCATGTGGGAGAAGATAGAGAGAGTTCTTTCTATTTTTCAATAAGAGGGTGTACATTTAAAAAATATATTATAACAAAATGATTTTAATGTAGACATAGTGAGTCATATAAATATTTCCCATGTAAATAGAATATATTTCAATATCAACTATGCATATATTACATAAAAAAATGGAAATAATATTTTCCTTAAGGTTAAAAACATTTAATAGTGGTGTTGCTCAAAATGAAAGAGACGTGTAATTTCTTCCATCTTTAGTGTTGAGTTGACACATAGAGGTTGGTGTGTGTGTGTCTATATATATATATAATATAATATAATATATATATATATATATAACCAACATAGATCCATGTTAACCTATCGACAATGTTGGATAATCCACTAACACTAGGGGGTTTCCCTTGGATGAAGACCCAATTAGACTTCACACCGTTTGGGATAGGAGCCCCATTTGGGATATTTACTTGGATATCATTATGTGTGCGTGTTTTTCTCTTGGATGTGAGATGCAAAGAGATAAGTGTGAGACCAAGTGTAATATGTCAGAAAAATGAGGACAAAATCAACCCTCCATTGATGACTTACAGAACATGATACAAGAACATAACAAGGACATAATAAGTGAGAGCATGTCTTAAGGAAGAATCAAATAAGTGAAATTAACTAAGACATACACAAGCAAGAAGGTGCTAGAGACCAAATACAAATTACTTCACAATTAATCATTAACATTAACATTGAATGAGGAACAAAGATTCAAAGCCAACACACCAACTGCATGAAACGAAATAGTTGGTAAATGTGTCACAAATGTGTAATCCCACATACATAAACAACATAAGCATGAATAGTCATTACAAGTGTCATTAACATGTATGAGAATCAATGCATGAATTGAAAGCTTCTCATTAATAATGTCACTCATTCAAGTACATGTATGCAAGCTCGTCAAAACCCAATAGTAGGATGAGAGAAATTCATATAGTCTTCATGACATAACACTAGCCTCACAATCCCTCCACCTATAATATACCGAGAGCAAGTGCCTTCAACTCCTTAAGCACAAAATAACAATCCTATTACTAAGCTAGCTTAAGTGCTAAAAATCCCATTGAATAAGGTATGATGTTACATTTATAGAAATGAGGAGGGTGACCTTTCACCTTCTCCTATGACTCTTGGAAATTTAATTTGCTTTTGATGTGGTAACTTGGTAATGTCTTCATTATGCCCAAGGGCCACCTTGGCGCTGAGTTGACTATTCAATGATTGTCACCAACTTTGATCATGCCTCCACAAACTGTTTTAGATCTAAATGGCCATCATCACTTCACAACTCCATTCCTACAAACATATAACCATTAATTAAGATTAAGATGAACCCATTTTAATAAAACAAAAAACAATTTATTTTTTTAACACAGTTGGGTATTAGTTATATTGCAAAAAAGGGAGTAAACTCATGTTACATTCGAAGGGAGGTGGATTCAAGTATAGAGCTAAAAATGGGAACATAGTCCCTATTTCTATACTTGAAAACATTTTTCCATGGATTCCTTTGACTAACTTGGCATATTGTCGAACATACTGTCCTAGAAGTAAAATAAACTTGTAGTACATATAAAATTAAAAGATTTCACCAAAACTGGTTGACTGATTCCTCCTGTTGAGAATGATGCTTCTTGCTTTGCTTAGTGGAGGTTTCACCTTGTTGGCTCTAGTTGATTGACTTGATATAGTCAACAGCTTCCTCAAGGTTCTTGCATTTATCTTTGAGTTCTATTATTTCAGCTTTCATCTTGTCTATATCTCTCTATTTGTACATGTTCTCAGTTTTCATTTCCGCTCTGAGATCCTTGAGTGCTTGGTTGAACCTCCCTATCCTAAACCTGTTTTCCCCACATGTTGGGAAACTTTCATTTTTTGTGACTCTTTCCATGGGATTAAACGCCATTTTGGTCCTCTGAGTAGTTGTGTTTTTTGTAGCTTTTTGTTACTTTTGAGTGTGCTCTTGGTGAGCTTCTTTTGCTCTGCTTCTTTGTTCTTGAGGTAAAAGTTCGAAATAATGCAGTCTGTTGCATTAAACAAACAAATTGTGCCCCTGTTAACCAAGAGATACACTTGGATAGCTTTGAATTGCTATAGTGCCTGCTTGATGAGATATCCACCGAGCCTTTTCCAGAAGACGAGTGGCTGATGGAGTGGGTATTGTGATGAGGCAGATGAAGGACTCGAAAAAAGGAAGACACCCTGTTAAAATGACTAACACAGGTGTTAATACTCTGTTGATTCAAGGGAGGGATACGTAGAGAACTGTTGGGAACGGAGAGCCGATTATATGATATTGAAGCATTCTTGTTGTTTCATATTTTGGAAGTAGCTGAGGGACTGCAGTGCTGAAATTGGCAACAAGAAATGCTAAAAATAGAACTGCTATAAATAGCAGTTCGGGTACCAGTGTTGGACATAGCAACAAGGAATGAAAAATGGAAGTGCTAAAAATATCATTGCTATAAACAACATTTTGGGATGGATTCCAATTTTAGTTAGTCCCTGAACTAAAATTGAGAAGTAAAATTCGAATTTGATCATAGCAGTTGTTTGTAAAATAATTAATTAATTCATCTTGAGTTAATTAGTTGGAGACAATCAACAATGAAGTCTATGTGAAGACATGCAACAGTTTTCCCTTTGACTGAGGAAGTTATCCCTTAATTAAAGTGATTAGGATGAGTTGTACTTTGAGTTGTAATTAGTTAGCTCAGTTAACTTAGTTAAGTCCAGTTAGATTAGTTCCAACAGTTTGTGGAACTGATTGTGAGTTCAGTTAGTTAATGCATGCATGCATGTAACTGGTGCACTTCAAATAACTGAATATTCTCTCATAAATAACTCATGCATGTCAGTTTAGTTAGAGACCCAGTTGAGATCAGCTGGAGGGACAATGTACTATTAGTTGGAGGATTTTTCCTATATAGGAAACTCATCCATGCAGAAGGAATTAATCTCCTTCAGGTTTGTGCAGTTATTTCTGAGCCAAATGAGCAGTGTGAGGTGGGAATTCACACAAGTGGAAGCACTAGATCCCAGGAAAAACAACGCAAGAAAATAGGAGGCTTGGAGGGCAGAGGAGAAGGTTGTGAGAGTCTTTGACTGTCTATGAGAAGTATTGTTTGTGTTGAAAATGGTAACAAGAAATGCTAAAAATAGAAGTGCTTAAAATAGCACTACTAAAAATAGTAGTTTGGGTACGAGTGCTAGATTGGGCAACAGGGAATGAAAAATGGAAGTGCTAAAAATAGAATTGTTATTTTTAGCAGTTCAAGATGGATTCCTATTTTAATCAGTCCCTGGACTAAACATAGGAAGTAAAATTCGAATTTGAATTTAACATCTGTTTGAAAATAAATTAATTAATTCTCCATGAGTTAATTAGTTGTGAAAAATCAAACATGAAGTCTATGTGAGGACATGCAATAGTTTATCTATTGATTGAGGAATTTATCCATTAGTTAAAGAGATAAGAATGAGTTCTAATTTGAGTTGTGATTAGTTGGCTCAGTTAACTGAGTCAAGTCCAGTTAGATTGATTGAAACAGTTTGTTTAAATTAATGTGAGTTCAGTTAGTTAATGCTTGCATGCATGCAACTGTTGTTCTTTAGATAAATGAATATTCTCTCATGAATAACTCATGCATGTCAGTTTAGACAGAGACCCAGTTGAGATCAGAGAAGGGACAGTGTATTATTAGTTGGATGAATATTTTTCCTATAAAAGAAGCTCATCCATGATGAGGATTTATCTCCTTCAGGACTGTGTAGTTGGATCAAAGTTTAGTGAGTGTGTGAAGAGGCCAATTCACAAAAGTGGCTTCACTGGACCCCAATCAAAATTGCACAAAGAAATAGGAGGCTTGGAGGGCAACAGAGGTATTGCAGAGAGAGCAAGGCATAGAGAGAAGGATGCTCAAAGTACAACTCATTCTAATCACTTTAATTAAGGGATAACTTCCTCAATCAAAGGAAAAACTATTGCATGTCTTCACATAGACTTCATGTTTGATTTTCTCCAACTAATTAACTCAAGATGAATTAATTAATTATTTTAGAAACAGCTGCTAAGATCAAATTAGAATTTTACTTCTCAATTTTAGTTCAGGGACTAACTAAAATTGGAATCCATCCCGAAATTCTATTTATAACAATGTTATTTTTAGCACTTCCATTTTTCATTCCTTGTTGATGTGTCCAACACTAGTACCCAAACTCCTATTTTTAGCACTTCTATTTTTAGCATTTCTTGTTGCCATTTTCAAAACTCCCTCTCAACAAGAAAGGTATTCAACTCAAACCTGATCCTGAACCTTTGGAATGTTCTGCATGAAACACTTTTCCCAAGTGTTGTTTCTCCAACAACTCTAGAAACAAAAAAACTCCAAACTGTAGAAACATCCTTTGATGTTGAAGCTCCATCTAACGCTGACAAGTGCTCCCTCTCTAACCTCTCAACTGCTGCAACACTCCATGCATCTCACACCATTGCACATGTCTCTGTGCCATCATGCACTGGTGCAACACTCCTGTGCCTATTGCATTGTTGTAGCCTGCTAGCTCTGCACAGTCTTGGGATTCTTGCACTATAGCTCTCTCTTCCGCTCCATCCACATCTGTCTCTACCCACTTAGCTAGTCATGCTACTCCTCATCGAGGCTCCCATAGAAAGGTCTAATAAAAAAGGTTGGGTACCTCAATGATCCTGCCCCTATTCCAGCCTTCTTGGGACTGTTACTCCACATTGCCCCACCTCCGACCTGGAGGTATGGATGCATGTGATCCCTCTACACACTTGTCTCGAAATTTCCCCCTACTGGAGGTCTCTACATGAGTGGATGCCTCCACTGAGTCTCCTCTTGTCTTCTCTAGTTGTGGCTGCTCCACTACCTCCTGAAGCTGCTTCACCGATTGTGGCTCCTCCACAATTGTCTGAGACTTCTTCTGGCACTGCATGTTGAGAGGTAATATACTCTCCCTCTCAACCACCAAGTCTCCAATAATTTCCTCTCTCCTCAAGGCTTTACATGCATCTTGAACCTCAAGAGCATACAGGTTCTTGACTCATGAACCGATCTGCTTCACCTATATTGTGGTGATGTGTCGAAGGAAAACCTTTCCCTTACTAAAGACTACATCATAGCCTTTGTCTTCCAGAATTGCGATCGGCACCAAATTTTTCTTCAGTCCCGGTACATACTTGACATTGATCAAGGTAATGTGAGCTCCATGCTCCCTCTGGAAAACAACTGTGCCTACACCTGAGACATTATACTTTTCATCATTACCCATCACTATGAGTATCTGGAGATCTTTCTCCTCCAAGGTACTAAACAAACTCTTGTCGTCGTTCATGTGGAATGAAGCTCCACTGTCAAGAAACCAACCACAACCCAACATGGATGAAACCATGCATGCAAAGAGGTTGAAATCCAACTCAAAATGTGAGGCCAATGCCTCACCTTTAGATCCTTCCTTGGATCCCATCTTGGATTTCTTCAGTGGACAATTTGTAGCAAAATGGCCCACCTCATGACAATGAAAGCATCGCACTTTCAATTTTTCAAACTTCTTCCCACCATGGGAAGAACTCGATTTGGGATGAGAATCCTTCTCCTTTCCTTTCTTCGCCTTACTCGCTAAGGCACAATTTTATTCATCCTCCTTGGATGAAGAACCATCTCTGGTGCTTCTTCTTATCTCCTCCTGCATCAGATCCGACCAAAGTCGTTCCCAATCTAGCAGTTTTTCTCTTCCATTTACTGAGTCTTGGTAGCTATGCTAACTCTTAGGAAGACTGAGGAGAGCTAGACTCACCATGTCATCATTAGTTGTCGTGATCCCTAAACTTCCAAGCTCATCCCTGCAGGTGGTGAGCTTGTTTAGATATGTAGAGATCGTGTCGCCCTTTTCACACTTGATTTTTCGAAGCTTGTCTTTTAGCGCCAGCTTCCTCTGATCATTGCTACTCTAATATAGATCTTTCAATGTTTCCCACATCGAAAATGGTGTCTCCTTCCCATGGAGACTCGAGACTATGTGGTCTCGAACTCCCTCCAGAAGGATTCTCCTTGCTCTAGCCACACATTTCTTCCATTCCACCAATTTTGTAGCATTAGCCGTTGCTGGCTTGGGGACTTCTTGATCAATAAAGTCCTTTATATTGTTGTCCTCTAATACTTCTTCCATGTGATCCTTCCAGGCTATATAATTCAAACTACCATCAAGAGCATATTCGATTCTTAAACCATTGAACGCCATTGGTGAAATTGAGATGTGATAAGAACTCGATTTCTATATTCCGGAACCTCAAACTTCGAACTTCTCCCTTCTTGTATAATTTTCTTCACCTTAATCACCTTTGCTCTGATACCTTGTAGAAATTCCAACTATGGATCAACAGATTATGCAATATACTAAAGCAAAATAAAAGATCTAATTCTACAATAAACTTTGCGAAGCTTAATTGAATTGAACAAGATCAATGAGAACACATATAATTGAGAATGAGAAATCAATCACACATAACACAGAAGAAATAACCCAGGGAAAGCCTCAGCCTAAAACCCCAATCTCTGTATTATCATACAAGTGTAAATATGTTCGAGTTACAAAAAGAATCATCTCACAAGCCATCCTTCTCTCTCTGGGAATTTCTACATACCAATGGGCTTGCAGCAGAATGACAAGTGAACCGAATGGATGAGAGAGCATGGTTGAGGAGTTTCTTCACTGATGGCTTGAAATGAAGAACTGAATACTTCTACCTGTGAATTTTTACAACTCACTGCATCGCTATTTAAGCTTGCCTTGGGATTACTAAGCCTATTGGTGGACGCTGATATGCGTGTCCTGTTGCAATGGACGAGTATTATCATTCAACTGTGTTTTTTTATCACATTCATTTCATGTAACTTGATCCTAATATGACATATATCGACTCGACTCAGGTAGAGGGATATCTATGATCCTTGGCTTGTGAGCTTTGGATATTTTTGGATTTTGTTTGGATTTTTTTCTTATATTCCTATGGATGCCAATTGAGTGTCTCTGTTAACAAATCTTCCTTTTTGATCTACTGGTTTACTCTCCTTGATTTTTTTATTTTGTTCATGCTTTTTCCCATGCTCATTATTTTTCCCATTGTTTTTCCTTCTTTCATCATGATGGGTGTTTGTGAATTATGGGATGGAGATACAATAAATTTCATTGGTTTCCTTTACGTTTCCTGTTGTTCTTTCTATAGCCTTATTGGTGAGAATATCGGCCTCTTTATTATGTTATAAGAACATGTTTGAAGCTCACCTTCCCAATATTTTTAAGTTCAGTCTTATCCTCTAATATATTCTGTTCATAGTCGTGTTACTGGGGTTTTTACCATTAAGCATTGCTTCAATAACAATTACAGAGTCACCTATTATAATAAGATCTTAGAATACTTGTTTTTTTTAATATCCTTATGCCTAATAAAAGACTGTATGCTTCTGCTTTGTCATTTGTGGTTTCTCCTAAGCCCCATTCATATGTGACGATCTCTTTCCTTTCCAGATCTCTAAGCACTCCTCCTGCTCCTGCTTTTCTTAGATTGTTTTTCGATTCCCCATCGAAAAAAAGACTGAAACTATTTTGATTTTTCCTCCACTTTTCAAGTTCTTTTTCGCTCATCCTTAGTTTCCAATTTCTTGTTGTAATGGCTTTCTTTGGTCCTGCTTACCCATTGTTTTCCAATATTGCTTTACCAATCCAATATCTCTCCTCTTGTTGAAGGTTGTTGTGGTCCACGACTGACATGCCTTTGGAGTTTATAATTTCTTAGACTAAACTCCACGTTTTTTATAGGATTTTGCCTGTTCTTGGCTTTTGATATTTGAAGATACTTTTGTTTCTAGTTAGCCAAATATGCCAACGCAATACCATTGGGAGGCATTTCCAGATCCTGATTATTGTAACTTTGTTTTTTTTAGAGTAAGGGTAGTTCTTCTCCCATGTTTTATTCAATTCTAGGAGAGTGTTTGTGAAGTTTAAATTAAATTCCAACAGGCTTGTGATCTACTTCCAACATTCTCAGGCTATCCTAAAATCCAAGAAGAGATGTTGAATTGACTCTTCCTCAGTCAAGCACATGACTCACCTAGATGGACCTTGAATTTCTTTTTTTCTTTTTTTTTTAAATTATTAGTAGTTAGAGTTTTCCCTTTGAGAAGAGTCCATATAAATGCTTTGATTTTAGGTAAGGATTCAGTTTTCCAAACCACTTTCCATAGCCTCCACTCCTGTTGATTTTGTTGTTCTTGAAGTGTTTTATACCCTGTTTTGACTGTGTATGCTCCTCTGTTTGGATCCCAAACATAGTCGTCCTCTTCCTCAATGGTTATGGGCACTGCCCCTTTAAGATGGAACTTTAATTTCTCCCATTGTCCTTTTAAGTTTTTTGGTATTGATGGGATTTTCCACTCATGCCAGTTTTGTTGATCCCATGCTGAGATTGAATGGAGGGTGTTTAGCCTTCTTTGAGCCATCCAATTTTGTATGCCCAAGAGGTCCTGTTGAAGAAATTTAGAGGCTCTTTTCCCATTATTCGATCATCTCAGATTGCCACTAATTTCCCATTCCTGGGAGTTTTAGATATATGATTCCTGATTAAGGGAATTATTTTCTTTACAAGTTCCCAAACTTGTGTGCAAGGCCTCACAGGAATGGTGTCTATTAGTAGCTTTGTTCTTGAATGATTCAGATATTTTGTGGCGAGGGATTTTTTCCACCAACTTTCCCTTCCGGTTATCATTCTCCATATTATTTTCATCCCTAAAGTAGCATTCATTAGGCCTGGTAAGCGTATAGAGAGACCTCCCTGCCCATATGGAAGTGTGACTTGGTCCCACTTTACCAAACTGAATTTTTTATTCTCATTCTTCCCTCCCTACCAAAGAAAGCTTCTTATAATTAATTCCATTTGCTTGTGTCTGCTTGCCGGAGCCAAAATAATTGCACACTAATATATTGGAAGAGCTGATAGTAATGCCTTAATCATAATCACCCTGCCTGCCATATTGAGCCACATCATACCCCATTTTTGGATTTTGTCCTTCATTTTTTCCACTTTTTTGCTCCATACTTCAGCTTTCACATTCTCCTTGGCTATTGGAAGTCCAAGGTAGGTAAAGTGCGTCCATCTTACTTGTGTTGGGATTTCAATAATTTGTGAGATGTTCTGCATTATTCTTGGAGGAGTATTCCAGCCATATATTCTACATTTTGAATTGTTTAGTAGGCCTCTAGAAACCTGAAGAAAGTCATCCAAAACGTTTTTAAATCTTCTAGCTATTATACTTGAAGCCCTTCCTAGTAAAAGAGTGTCATCAACAAATAGTGAATGATTGATATTTTTGACACCTTTTGCTATTTGAATACCTGTAATTTTTTTTTCTTTCCTTTGATTTTCCAATGCTGCACAGAGTTTCAACCATTATGATATATAGGAAAGGGGATAGGTGACATCCTTGTCTCAACCCTCTTGAACTCTGGAAGAATTTGTTGGGTCTTCCATTTATTAGTGGCACTATCCAAGGAGTTGAGATGCAAGCCTATATGGTCTCGATTATGTCTTGAGAGAATCCAAACTTTTTAAGAATTCCTGCTAGATATGTGTGGCTGACTCTATCAAAGTCATTTTCCATGTCTAGCTTTACAATAATTCCTTTCTCTTTCCTTTGAATTCTGCTATGCATTTCTTCCTGGATGATAATCACGTTGTCTATTATTTGCCGATTGAAAACAAAGCCGCCCTGATTTTCCAAGATTAGTGTAGGAAGAACTCTCTTGATTCTATTTGCAATAATTTTTGTAAGAATTTTGTAGGAGGAATTGCAGAGAGATATTGGTCTAAATCTGTTGAAATTTGTTGGGTTGGATTCCTTAGGGATGAGAGCTAGATATGAAGATTTTGTATTTCCTCCCATTTTTTTTTTTGAATACGTTTTTTTTCATTCTCATGAAGTCTTTTTTAATGATATTCCAGTGCTGCCTATAGAAGGCAATTGTGAAACCGTCTGGCCCCGGAGCTTTGTCTGGATGAAGGCTCCATATTTCTGTCAACACTTCTTCTTCAGAAATTTCTTTGTTTATTTCTGCATTTTGTTCATCACTTTTTTTTTTTTCGCTATGTGGTAGAAAATCCTCATTGTTTGCTGGTTGTTCATTTGCTGTTAATAGGTCTTTGAAGTGATTGTGTGTTTCTTTTTTTTAATTCCTCTACTCCCTTAATTTCTTGTACATCCACTTTAATTTGGTCTATCTGGTTTTTGGCTTGTCTGCTTTTCATTGAATTATGAAAGAAGGCAATATTTTTATTCCCTGCTTTTAGCCATAGACATCTTGATTTCAATCTGAGTTCTTCTTCTTCCTTTCTATTCTGCCTATATATTTTCCAAAATAATTCCTTTTCTTTCAAATAATTTTGTTTGTCCTCTTCCTTATCTTCTTTTTCTTCTTGTATGCTGCCCATTTTTTTTTGCAGCTCTATTTTCCTTCCTTTTTTTAATATCATTCTCTTTTGCCCATATTTTGAGATTTACCCTTAGATTTTTCAATTTCGTTTCCCATACATAATGGGGGGATCCTGTAATGATTTGTGCCCATCCCTCTTTGATTTGATTTCTAAATTCCTCATTATTGTCCCAACTCGAATTGTATCTAAACTGAAGAGGACCTTCATTGTCCAGCTTGCCCAAAATAATTGCTACTGCGTTATGATCCAAAGTTGTTGTATGGATGACTTTGGATTTTACAGAGGTGAAATCAGCTGCTATATTTTATTGAACTAAAATTATGACCAACCTCTCCTTTATATTGCTCTTACCCATTCTTTTGTTGCTCCATGTGTATTTCCCATTACTTGGTAGAATATTAATTAGGTTTTATTGCTCCATTATTTTTTCCAGAGCTTCTCTTGATGGATCTGCATGATAACTCCCTCCAAATTTTTCTTTTGTGTTTCTTACCAAGTTTAGATCACCTCCCAAAATTATTTTCCCATTTTGTCTTTACTTCTTTTACCGAGTTCCAGCATTATTAATTTTCTTTATAATGGTTTGGAGCATATATATTTATGATGATGTATTTTTCCTTTGTTCTGAGATCCTTTAATTCTGTTTTAATCCAATGCTTGCTGATTTTTTGGCCTGTCATTTCCAATTTTCTTTTTTCCCATAGGGTACAGATTCCTCCTAATGCTCCTGTTGCCTCAAGCACTATTCCTTCATAATTTTTTTAACTTTTGTATAATTTTCCAAGTTTCTTCACTGTTTGTTTTGGTCTCCTGGATCATGAAAATGTATCACACTTATTTCGTTAGAATTTCTCTTGCTGCATTTTCTTTCTAGAGTGTGCCCAAACCACGATAGTTCCAAGAGACAACTATCATTATTTATTATTTGTTGGTGTGTGATGCCTTCCCTCTTTTATGATTTTTCTCACTATTTCATGTATTTTTCCCAAGGAGTCCATTAGTTGCTGAGTACCTAAGGCCATCTCTTTGGCCGCTACCTCATCCCTTATTTCCTTGTTGGATTTTTTGCCCATTTTTTTTATGTTCATTAATTTGAATAGTCTCTTTGGATTGGTTTCTAATTAGATACGATCCATTTATGTTGGGGGGGGGGGTGGGGGGGGGGGTGGCGGTGGGAACAAGGGATTGAAGGGATGGAGGAGAGAGTGAGGGGTGTTGGAGAATGTGTTGGGATCTGGTGAGGGGGGATTTCTGAATATTCCAGAGGCCTAAATGGTTCGTGATTTGTGAGGTGTGGGGGGGGGGGGGGGTTTGACAGTGGAGGGAGATGGAGAGGAGGTTTCGATTGGTTCCTAGGACTACAAGGGTAGAGGGGTTATTGCTTGTTGGTGGATTTATTTCTTTTTACTTGCTCCCATTTATTTTCTTGTTCCTCAACATTTTCACTTTCCTTTTTTTTAGAACATCTATTTGCAAAATGACCATATTCATGACATACCTTGCATTTGAATGGGATCTGCTCGTAGTTAAGTTGTTATATGTGCATCCATTCGTCGACTTTAATCTTTATCGTTTCTGGAAGTCCTTTTCCTAGATCCGCTTCCACACATATTCTAGCACAAGCATGCATGTTGTCCTTTGGTTCGCATCTATCTACATATTTTCCTACTGCATTTCCTATCTACTTTACTGACTCATCTCCTGAGTAGTGTAAAGGGAGGTGGGGTAATATGACCCAAACTAGAACTGCACTTGGCACATCCATTTCAGGATCGAAATATGGGGTCCATCGATTTAGATATAGTCCTCTAGTGTCCATGAAATATGGGCCATTTCTTAAGATCAAATCTCTATCTTCCTTAGATTCAAAATGAAAGGTATACTATCCCCTTCCGCAGAACTGTATTGCAATTTTCCCATTGATAGTTGAGCTCCAGTTTCTTTCAACCCATCTTTGAACAAATTTGGGGGACGACCATAGCCCAGTGAACTGACCCACAAGACCACGTTCAGTGAGTGACAAAGTTGGTCTGCAAGAAAGATTAGGAGTGAGATATTTCTGGAATATCCTCAAGCTTTTTAACAAACTTGTTTATTGTTGGCATGATCCTTGGAGTTCTTGTAGCTATGATAAGGGAGGAAAATGCTTCTGCAACTTCGTCATTCCCTTGAAATCGATCTGGAAGAGGATCGCCCTCCTCTGAGGGATCCATGGGCTCTGAGAGCCTAGCAGCAATAGGACACTGCTGAGAAGTGACTGCATTGTAGGGGAACCCGCTAGGTCAAGCAGTAGGCTCACATGCACAACCTAGTCAACAAAAACAAAAAACAATTATTAAACATAAGAAATAACTCATATATAATTAATTTGAGGGATGGGCAAGAGTTAATAGCCCAAAATTGTTGATAATAAGCTGCTTGGCTCCATCTTCCTCCACTCTTTTATCATAATGATATTTTCGATTTGGTGATCACTTCATTGTCTTCACTGCATTATTGATATGTAGAATCTATTTGCATGTAATATGATATCGAAACTTCACATCACATACACTGCCTAGATATGGAACCATTACCAGCATGTCGTCGCATTCTATTCATGGCATAACATTCTCATATCTTATTAATCCTTATCGCATGCACCGTTGCACACATAGATACCCTTTGTTGCAGAACCTTCCCAAGCAAGTTCATGCTACCATCATGTAGCCATGCTCTCATCGCACAACATGTCTTGCCACCTAAAATTGACATTGTCGACCATGCATTCCAATAATTCTCGAATGATCCTAATGGTTTGAATGATGACATTGTACATCGCTAGGTAGTAGATAGCAATATAAAATTATGTTGCATCGACCAATGAACTTGACGGGGCTTCATACCTAGCAGCGAAAATTTACATGACAAATATTATCGCTTTTCATTTCATTGTCTTTTCAATAGCAGTTGATGTACCAAACAATCCTTGGCGTCATTGCAAACATTGTATATGGAAACCCT
This sequence comes from Pinus taeda, assembly GCA_000404065.3. Lineage (NCBI taxonomy): Eukaryota > Viridiplantae > Streptophyta > Pinopsida > Pinales > Pinaceae > Pinus > Pinus taeda. Next base: position 509,013 of record APFE031122828.1, read on the forward strand.
TCCCTTGAAACGAGTTGCTACTAATCCCAATGGCGAATTGTCAGAGGTGGGAGTTTTAGAAATAAGAGGTTTTAATTAGCTATTATATGCCGAGATAGTGCACTAGTACCTCTGGTCGCACTATCACAACTCATTAGCATAAAATTTAACTTCTATACCTGCAATCTTCGCTTGTGACTTTGTCTCTTCCATGATTGCAATTTGTGCACTGATGTGTCTCACCTTTTGGCACCCTAATGATTTCTTACCACTCTCTTTGCATGGTGAACATATTGTTTTCAGATAACCTTCAACGATTGTGATGTCCCTTGCATGGTTTAAACTTTACACATAACTCATGCATGACCCTTTTAGCAACATTCATTTCATTGGTTTAATATATTTCTATCACAGTTTTTATGTAATTTTGGCATATGGTCATATGTACCACTTGAAGGATTGGGAAGAGAACACAAAGCTTCGATAACACATGAAAGAATAGATCAGATACAACACAACACAGCTACCATTATTCAATTAAAACATAAGAGCACACATCAATTTATAGTAGGTCAAAGCAACTACAGCTGCGTACAATGCGGACTATGCATCCCGACACTTTGCATACCTCTTCTATCATAGATCAACTGAATTTATACATAAATTAAGTTGGTTAATTGTCCGTTCAATTCGAAATGGTTATGGTGATGATGGCTCTTCAAATGTTGAACAGATCATGGCAGTGGCGCCTCTTTGATGCAGGACAAGCCATGGCAGTGAGGCGGTGAGGCGGTATTCGATGCAGTGGTGGCAGTGTGTTGTCAAGAGTAATTATTTCCAACGCTCCCCCTTAATTACGAATAACAACTTAACCATGACTTAACAAAACTTAAACATGTATGCTAGTCTAAGTCTTAGCTAGGCTTACAATGATTCAAAAACTTTAACATGGACACTTTTCCTCGATTTCTTTTTCCTTTTCTTCTAAATCATGTATCCTCTAAACTGCTTCATCTTTGTCTTTTTGGCGTAGGTTCCAAATTTCAATTTCTTCATTTGTTGTTGCAGCTCTACCAAAACATAGAAAATCATTTCAAGGTGTCCATGGATGTCTTCTACACCTTCAAAAATTTGTTTGTATGTGGATTGTTGCCACATTTCATCTTCTATAGTCTTCTTCTCTAAATCATCAATCTTCTGATATAAATTTGTTGCAACATAAGTTCATAATACAATTTTATCTCTTCAGGGCTCCAATATATGAAAATTTTATTTTCATTTCAATATCATCCATATTTCCTTCAATATTCATAGCTACAACTTCTATGTAGGCATCATCAATACATAGTTTTTCAAGCCATGCTTCAATAAACTTTAATTCTTCTTCATGTTTTCTTGCTTCATCTCGGTTGCTTCTAGCATCTGCAAACACAAAATTAGTTTTTAGATTATATGAAAAAAAAAATTGAGAAGCATATTGGTTCTGTTCATTCTTCTCTCGACTGAGAGATTTCCCCTCTTATTCCTTCTTTAACTTTTTGGATTCCTCATAATCTTAAGTCTCCACCTTTGCTTCTATAAATAAGTTTTCTTCCACTTGGTTTTCATACACAAGTGGGTTTCTCTCACCAAATAATAGTCTATCAATAAGATGTTTATGTTGCATCATCTGCAACCAATCACGAGTTAATTGTTCATCATCAAATTTAACATCAGCAGTTTCAATTGCTTGATCTAGTAAACCAAATGCTTCTCCATTGGAAACATTATCTATGCCAAAATCAACATCCGCTAATAACACACCATCAACATTGTGATCCACTTTCAAGTGAGATTCAAAAAATACTTCATCTCTCTGTAGATTCACTGCTACAGATCCATCTTCATTCTCATCTTCAAGCACTGCTACAATAGGTTGAACAACACTACTATCTTTGACTTGATTACTCCCCCTTGCACCAAATTCTGCTTCGAGGATCTTCCATGCTTCATTGGAAGTTGTAACTTCTACATTAAGCATAGGTGGTGGTAGCATATCAAAGCTACGCTAATCACCCTCTATTTCTTCTTTGTCTTCCGCTACACTTCTTAATTCCTCGGCTCTGGCCTGAACTTCTCTAAACATGACAATGATCTTTTCCTTTTCTTTTCGATTCATTTTCTTAATCTTCTTTAGCCGAGCTTTGTGACCCATGACTAATATATTTCCCATGTCTTATAGTTGCTTTCATGATTGCATAAGGATATTTTCCATATCGCCCCCAAAAAAAATATGATGTTTAATATGCACCCCCTAAGACACAATCTTGCCCACATTACGTTCAACCTTTATTCTTTGTAACTAGCGATCATATGACTCTTTGGTTAGCTCCTCTGGCTCACAATGGCAACGGTTGGGGTTCTGCACAACTGAGAGGTTTACAAATGCTCAACGAACTCTCCTTACACTGTTTGTGGACCAAATGAGCTTGACTAATGTGGCTCCTTCCTCCGACCAAACATCAACCGACTTATCACTCTGCTTCGAAATGACAATTGTGGCAGGTCTATGGCCCTTTCCTTTATATTTTCTTTCAAATATTACAAACTCCATGAACAGTCATACCATAACACCAAAACAAAGCCACTCACACACCCATCAAACTCCCAAACAAGATGGGTCATGGTATCACAATTTGAGTCATCTACATAGGTCACTCCAACTTCAAAATTTCTCTACGCAGATTCACTGGCCTGTCCAAACAACATTCACTCAATACATTACTGCTTATGTGCTCATCTAGCTCTATCATGGCAGAATAGCTTACAAAAGTGGCAACTCTTCTTCGTCTTCTATCACTTTGAAACTTCACACTGCCCGCTCTGCAGACTGCATATGGGAAGCTCGGCCTCACAAATCTTCCACAAGAACTCTGTCAGCACTGCACCATTATTTGATCACACATAGAGCTTTTGTCAATAATGTAACTCTATTGGACTATGCACAGCAATTGATTCTCATCGAATAAATTCCCTCCATCTCACTAACTAGCTCTGATACGAGATGAAGGATTGGGAAGATCACACAAATCTCTGATACCACATGAAAGAATAGATCAGAGTACAACACAACACAAAGACCACTGTTCAATTAAAACATATGACCACACATCAATTTCGAGCAGGTCAAAGTAGCTACAATTGTGTACAATGTGGACTATGTGTCCCAACATGTTGCATACCTCTTCTATCACAGATCAACTTTATTTATACATAATTAAGTCAGTTAATTGTCCCTTCAATTCAAAAGGTTTATGGCGGTGATGGCTCTTCGAGCATTGAACAGATCATGACGGTGGCACCTCTTCAATGCAGGACAAGCCATGGCACTGAGGTGGTGTTCGATGCAATAGTGGAAATGTGTTGTCAAGGGTAATTATTTCCAACACATGACACTTTTATATGTAATCTTTTTTATCATCTGGTGTGGTCTTTGGATTAACCAAATACAACTTTTCCATGCCATATACTATATAACCCTTTGCATTGATGGCATATAATATTTGTTGCAACGTAGCATAGACATATACCTTTTTTTCAATGTATCATGTTATCTTCTCAATATAACGATAGGGTAGATTATCCTCCAACACAATATTTGGTTCGACCTTTCCATATTTGGCATATGCAATCTTAATAGCACTGATGCATTATTTCAATATGGACTCGGTCATGGTATTAGCGCACTCCTTTCGCACTTTTCCCTTGGAAAATGAATTGACAAGAAACATGTCGCTATTTAGTTGTGTGAACATGCACCGTCATTTTAGCTTGCAATTATGTTCTTGTGGGGGCAGATACTTTAGTGGCAAGGGGACATGAAGCTTGTTTCTCTGGTTGCAATAGTCTATCAACAATAGGCTATCATTTGCATGCATTGGTTATTATATTTGTATGGTGCATAATTTGCATGCAGTGTTGCGCTACATTGACTTGCGTAATCATTGATGCTAGGTAACTGACATCCTTTACAATCTCTGATGTGGACCTATGAGTTATGACCCACATATACAACAGAAGCCTTTGCATTGGTGGATTTTAACGAAAACCCGACCAATCACCAAACAGCGGAATAACACAAAACCCACCCACGAACGCCGGACCCACTCTGAACGGATAATGCCAGAACCCAAATAAAATAAATCCCAATTCAATTCTTATCGAGTCTGCCTTTCCCACAAATATTATCGGATTAATTCTCCGTCATTGATCTCACCCTTCAATCCGACGGTTGATGATACACTTGAGCATCGAACATCGCAAATCACATTTTCTTAAGGACAAGGTTCATCCACTCATGAAATATTGTGATGCGAAACTAATCGGTGATCCTCCACCATTGATCAAAGCACACTTGATCCAATTGTTAACAGTGATATTGGATGAGGCACTTGCACGAGGATTACCCGCCCTTACAAAGCTAATCAAGAATATAAATCCTTGATCTATAAATGTTCATGTCCGTTTTTGGAATTAAATTCCAATCACTTTATGACCCAATATCCATTGGATATAAGAGGCCATCAATTCTACGATTTGCGGGACTTCAACTAGCACACGGTTTAAAAACAGCTTAACTCCCACAGTTGACTATGACCTAAGAGTTTAATATGATATCAATGGCTAGGAGTGAGTGCGAGGCTTCAACCATGATCAAGAAATCCATACACTCTTGTCCCCGCAATTGCTGATCACTATCGGATCTGCCAGCCAATGGACAGTCTTGATTTATTCTGGGTTTTCTTCACAAATTTAACAAGTTCTGCCAAGACTTGGCACTTCTGCCAAGTTAGTCAGTCTCTAAACTATATACTCCAGTTTCTTAAAACATACCCAGGCTCTTAACTGTTCACTGTAATTACAGACGATTCAAACTATGATCTATGAAACCAATCACATAACAAAAGATCACACAAAACAATCTTGATACACAAACTCCTTTTCTTCATAACAGTCTTTACATCATGTACAAAATATCTTTATGCTTTTATCTATTCTCTCTTCTACTTAGCTCTCTCTACACTATATAACCTCTGTGTAACACACTCTGCCTACTCTAACACACTCAATACAAAATTACACAAAGAAATATATAATCCACATTGTATTCATATTAATAACTATTTACAGAAGAAACAATCGCACTCGACTATTTTAGTTCTCCCCTTGCTCATCCATCCTACCTTTCCATCTGAATCTAATCCCTTACTCATTCCAAAAGATACAACCTATACAAAATGCAGATTCATTAACCCATTTAGTTCAGATCTAGAAATCTCTCATTATTCCCTAAATAATCTCTTCACTCCACGCTTTTCTCAAACAAATGCTAATTTAAGCTTTCAAATCCCTCATATCTTATTCAAACCAGATAATCTAACTGTTTGGCCTGATCTCCACATAGGGAGGATCAATCAGCTACTTATACCCTTTTTTGCTCAGATTTTGACAACAAATAAAACACTCTCATACATTTAAATAATAAAATTAATTAATCTCGTCTTCCAACCCTTTATTAGCCACAACATGTGATCATACCATCACATTTCTAACTAGGTCTAAATTCTCCTGCATCAGACTCCCAAACTTGAAAGTTTTCATGACCTCCTGGTTGTGTTTCTTCTATTGATCGTCCAGTATCCGAAACTTTACTTTGTAATTGGTCATCACTTCCATCATGCTGCTGATTCAATTCTTCTACCACTGTCACTTCTATTCTTCCAAGATTCCAAATATTTTGTTGTTGTTGTCCACTTTCCTTGCTGATACAAATTTCTTTTGTTAATTTCTCTTCCTTGATGTCCCTCTTCTTAACTGACTTCATCTTCCACACTTTCTCAACTTCCTCTTTACAATTTTTTCTTAGTTGAACTCCACTGACATCTGTTTGTTGTACATTCTCCCTTACCATAGAAAGTATGAAATTTCTGTCCAATTCTTCTTCACTGCTGTCATTTACAAACTGTTGCTTGTACTCCACAACTTCCCTTTCATTATTGTTAAAGATAATCTTTTCCTTTATCCTATCAGGTTCATCTAATAACTTTTCCAGTAATTTGAATCTTTCCTTATCTCCAATAAGCATATAATTTGCATATGACTCTTCTTTCCTATATAAAACTGAATTTCTGCCACAATTATTAGATTTAAAGTTACTATGGATTTCTGTCTCCACAGGCAACTCTACCATCAAGTCCGTATACTGATCCTCTGCAAAATTTATAAAACTGTCAATAAATTTCATTTGAGCACTTTCTTGTTCATTACAAAATATTCCCTGTTTTGACACAAAAATTTCATTCAAAAATTCAAGAATTAAATTCTCCTGAAATATATCATTGTGAAGTATCCTTTCACCTTCTGTACAACTAATTAATGTTGTTTCATCTTCACCTAAAACAGAAACAAAATTCTAGTTTTCTAAAGCTTCTTCATGGTTTACAGATTCATAACAATAATCCACTTTAAAATCACAGAATTCCTGAACTTCTGTATTTGTCAACATCATCATACATTCCTTCACATTTTCCACACTATCTGGATTATCTACTGAAGATACTTCATTCTGGTTATAATCACAAATTTCCATTTATTTGTCTTCAGCTTCCTTAATCATGACAATTTCCCTGTCAATACCATCATTCTCAAAAGTATTAAATACATGCTCAAAATAGCCTTCTATTTCAACTATTTCCTCAAACAGTTTCACTTCTTCATCAACATGCACGAGCAAATTGTCCAATTGTTGTTCATCACCTGTCAAACCTAAAAATATACACATCATGTCAGTTTCAAAAATATAAGGCTCTTCATCTGAACTCTGATTGACCAGACTTTCATGCTCCTTTGAACTATTCAGATAGTTCACTAATTTATTGAGAAATTCTTCCTCAACATCTCTGATTTCCTTTTCATCAAAGAAAACTTTTGGGATTACAACTTCTTGACTTTGCTTGACAATTTCATCATAAGTTTGCATAACATCCCCCTGTCCTTCACAATTTTCTCCAGCACTCAGTTTATCCAAATAAGACAACAATGTCTCCTTCTCTTCTATGATAAGACATTGATCTTTCAAAGATTTCCTTGACTTAACTTCTTCAGCGGAGTTCTCCGTGTCAGCTTCACTTCTCTTCTCTTCACAACCCTATAATGCATTAGCTTCTCTCCCTCTGTCCATTTTCCATTGCTTTTATATCCATGCTAATATTCCTTCTAACATGATCCAATAAGTTTTCACTAAGAGAAGACACAACCATTTACTCATACCATTTAATTTTCTCCACCAATCAAAGTCTTGAAAGTCTTCCTACACCTCCTTTTCTGTTTTTCTTGTCTGTGCCTCTTTCACTGAGTAAATTTCATTTGGCTGCATACCTACAACTTTAAATTCACACAAATAATTAATCCCAAAATTATGAGATTCTCTTTCCTGTGAAGATGCTACCAGCACCTTTCTCTCATGTTGATCTATGTAGATCATCTCTTCATCACTATCATCATTGTCCCCTTTCCCAAGGTGAGATCTTTTCTTTGTTTCATAAATGTATTCTTCAACTTTTCGAAGCATTAATTTCTTAGCAAACAATTCTCTGACAGGCCACTTAACTCTTTTCCCCACATAAATTCCTTGTTCCAAATCTTCTCTGATTCCTTTCTGTACTAGCTTCTTCAAATGACTGAGCTATGCCTTCATCTCAGCCAACTCTATGTCCATTTCTTCTTTACTCATTCTTTTGAGTCCAACTGCTTTGGCACTCTTTTTCCTTTGTCTGTGACTTTCCTTTGCACCCCTGTTATGGCTATCAATAGTCAATTCGATTTCTTCCTCTGGTGAACTTTCCTTGGTCATTGGTGACCTGCAATTAGCCCTTTCTTTCATCTGTAACAGGGAAAATTTTAAGAACCCCCCTAAATTTGTAAGTATAATAAATGGGCGAATCTCCATGGTATATAGGAAAAATGGAAGGCGATTTTATCAATAATATAATATGTAATATAATTTTTTGCGAATCTCTCACCATGCATGGCAAATATTTTACTCAATTATAAAAATCTTGGAAGATCATGGTATTACATGGGTTATTATAAAACCTGGAGCTTAAAAATTACTATTGTAAGTTATAAAATTAATAAGATGAATAGGTGATTTTTATTTATTTTTTATTTTAACCAAGCTAAAATGTTTAGCATACATTAAATTACAACATCCATTTTTACTTTGATCCACCAATCCCCGAGAGGGATCAAATATTTTTTCACTCTATGCTAGTTTGCATATCACGATATTTGATACCTCTCGGGAGTTAGTAGATCTAGAGTAAAGATGGATCTATGCTGGTTTAATTCCCCCATTTAAATAGACTACATTCCAGGTGAATACCATGGCTCAATACCATGTGCCATTTTGGTGAATACCATGGGTCAATACCATGTGCCATTTTTATTTTT